>JAGFNQ010007656.1:70109-237342 GCA_024364735.1 Boesenbergia rotunda | reverse complement strand
TTGGAAATAGAAAGGGAGAAGATCAGAATGTTTATGGATATTGTCGTGGACGTGTGGAGGAGATTTGGAAGATAAGGGATTTGTTCCCACTACACTTGACAAATAAAAATGGAGACATGGCCTTAACGGTACATGGGAGCTGCTCAGGGATATTATTGCGTCTTGATACTGCAGATATCAGAAATCGAGAAACGATTAGTGACTGGGGCCGACTTTTAGCGTGACAAGTCATGTACCAACGTGTCTCAAGTGTGCAAAAGGATGGTTTTGCAGTTCAATGTAATGTACCACACGAGCTGTGCCAATTGCCACTCTGAAGTCAGCTGATTTCAGAAGATCAGAAGTCGATTGTTACTATCTGCGCTGTGCTGAATGGATAAGTTTGGATTAGCTGGATTTTCATTTGTTTGGGATTGTCTGTTGCTGAGAAAATTTCAGAATACAGATCGATTTCACTTACAGTGGTTGGCCTTGTTTCTGAGAATGACAAAAGTTTCATTTGCAGAGGATAACCGTGCTGTGACAATTGCAATTTTTGTCTATCAGTGCTTTAGGGATGCTAGCGGGAGTCACAGTGAGGTTTTTCTGCAGAGAGTTTTACCCCTTAAGGTCCGAGAATGGTTGTTGCTGTATTGTCTATGGGTTGGATGTTAACACCTGTTAACTCATTTGAGGTTTTGATTGAGGGGTGCTGCCAACTTAACAGCGTGCCAAACGTGCCAATTGTCGAACCTCAGTGTTAATTGTTTTAGAACTCATTTGGCTTCGGTCTTCTGGATCTGAAATTCTGATGCTGCAGTGGGGATATCTTGGGCTGAGACTGCTGTCGGTTGGCTGCTGGAGAATTCTGGACAGTTATGGGGGAAAGCAGGATCTATGGAACGCCACCGGCAGAAAACCGCCAATTGGAAGTAGCAAGCAGAATTCAGAAGAAGTTTTTCGGCAGAAATCAGAAGAAATCAGACAGTGTACCAAATGTGCCACAATAGCAGTGGATTTTCTGCTTGCCACAAGAATTTCAGAAATCAGGTAGCAGAGATTGGATAGCTGATTAGAGGTTGCCGTTGTATGCTAATCTTCTCAACTGAAGTTTGCTTAGCACTACAAGCAGGACTGTGGATGGGGATGAAATCTGTTTGAACAGAATTACAGTTTCAAGTGTCAGTTTGGCATTGACGTGCCAAACGGATCTGTCACTTTGGCAGTGATGTTGGGTCTTGGACTGCCATTTTTCCCGGATTGGTATTCTGATGCACAACATTGAGTTGTTGCATACGCTGATACTTTGAAAGGCTGTGGCAAGTATAAGCTGATACATTGCATGGCTTGGCATAGAAATTCTGAGGCATGGCCTGATACTGAACTGATGCATATTATGGCACATATTCTGATACAATCTGATTTGACGTGCCAAGCCAAGTCCACTCTGATGTATAGAATACCTGAGTCATTTTCTGATGCATTTTGTGATACTTTGAGTTGCACGTGTGCTTGCTGGCACTGGGAGGGAAATGATGGATGGTTGGATATAGTTTTTTCATGACCAGGGTGGCGTCTATCTCCTGCCTGAAGAGGAGGAAGCAATAGATAGGGAGGGTGCGTAGATCCACCGTATGTGATCTACCTAGTCCGTAATAAACAGCTACGGTAAAGACAACTCAAATCCGTTGATGACTGAGGTTTTACCCAAAAGCCTGAAAGGGTGAATAGATCCACCATAGATCTGTCTAGCCCGTAGTAACGGCTACGGTAAAGGCACTACAAATCCGTTTATGGCTGGTCGCTTGCCAAAAGCGAACATCGGGATCTTTGATTTTCTTTGATCTCCATAAGCAAGGTTCAACTTTTCTCAACTTTATTGTAATATGGAGGAAATTTCAGCATTCAGCCTGATACATATAAGGAGTTAAAGATTATTGTTCATTGCAAAACTTCAGAGACATTGGGCTTCGAAAGATTAGATCTACTGTGAAGAGTTACTCTCAAGGGAAGGAAAATCTGCTAGAGAGGAAAGCAAAGGGTGACTGGAGAGCGATTTCATCTTTTGACTTGATTTAATAAAGGGTTGGCTATTACTTTTATAGATTATATAGACAGCCAGTGTTCTCATTTATATTTTATTGCAATACTTGTAAATCAGTCAAAGTCGTTGTACCTCTATATTAGAAGGTTAGGTCTGATCCCCCTTCTAATATAGATTTCTCTTTCTGGAATAAAATTCCTCTTAAAATTAAAAAAAAACCAAGACAGCTCCAGCTGTTAGTCATGCATATATTTTTCATATTATATTGCTCTTAGACAAACCCTGGTTGCAAGACTGAAAGGAACCGGTTGTTGCTATCCCAGGAACCTGAAAGGGTTCAGACGCCCGAGAACCCAGGCACCGGAGAGGTGTCAGGTGCCCCAGAAGGGGTTTTCCAGCAGATGGAGAAGATGAGTTGGCAGGTTCTCCACGTCAGCTTCTCAGGCGCCTATGAGCCATCATGTGCCTCAGCACTAGCAGGCACCCAAGACCAGAGATAAGGTTTGGGCAAGTATGCGGATGAGCACACGCCAGTTTCGGGTGACGTGGCAGGTGCCCCAGACCTTATCAGACACCCAAGAAGGCACTATAAAAGGGGGTTCACCCCTTTGCTTCCAATACAACTATTTTCCAACTCAAGCACTCAAACACGCTCTATCATTCTTCCATGCTCGAGTTTCCCACACCGACTACGATCATGATCGACAACACGCTGCTCGAGAGTCTTCGCCATTTCCTCAGTATCGTCAGTATAATTGTATTTTATTATTTAATTCTGTATTCAAAGCTTTCACTTGTATACCATTTTTGAAATATAGAATTTCCCATCGAAAATGGTCAACGACCGTGGACCTTGGAGTAAAAGCCGTTACAGACTCGAACCAAGTAAAAAAGAAATGGTGTTAGCATTGATTTAATTTCCACTGCATATTCTCTCTGTTTTCGAAAAATTCAAGTCATCGATATTCACCCCCCCCCCCCCTCTATCAATTACAACGATCCCACTTAATTGCTTCGACCCAGAATTGGTTAGAAAGATTATATTCAGTAAGCATGGTTCTAGCGACTTTTTGAAGGGTCATTTTTTTTCTTTCAACTATACCATTTTGTTAGGGGGTTCTAGTGTAGGAAAACTCATGAAGGTATTCACTTATTTGGCAAAATTCATTGAATTTTAAGTTTTCAAATTCTCCCCTATGTCATTTCTAAATCTTTTAATTTTAATATCTTCATCATTTTCAATTAGTTTACATAGTGTATTAAATGTTTCGAAAGTTTCATTTTTAGTTTTCAAGAAATTTACCCAAGTAAATCTTGAATAATAGTCAATTATTACTAAGCAGTATCGATTTTCACATAGTGACTTAGCTCTATGAGAATCAAATAGGTCTAGGTGCAGGAGCTCAAGTGTTGATTCAGTTAGATTTAATTGAACAGGATTGTGGGTTGACTTGGTTTATTTTCTTAGTTGACATAAATTACAGATTGAGTTTTCTAGATTCTTTAGTTTGGGTATACACAAACTAGTCTGTGTATGTCCTAGTCTTCTATGGCATAGCTTAGTTTCCTCTAATTTGATTAAAAGGCATTTAGGTATGAAACTAGGTAAGTTAATAGTATAGATGTTTTTTTTCTAACTTCCTTCAGGGTTATTTCTGGATTTTCAATGTTCCTAATCAGGCAGTCTAGGTTTGAAAATGTAACTACATAACCAATATTATGAAGTTGACTAATCCTAAGTAAATTAAACTCAAATTGGTCAACTAATAACACCTTTTTGAAAGTAAACTTTGAGTTCAATTTGATGTTACCTGATCTAATTACCTTAAGTATTCCTTTGTTACCCAATGCAACCAACCCTAAGTTCTTGTACTTAATTTTGGTGAACTTCAATTTGTCTCCAGTTATATGTCTGGAGCACCCACTATCCAACATCCACTACTCCAAATCTTTATGTTTCTATACATAAAGTAATCTAATTTGGATCCAATCTTATAGAGGTTTAAGGATAGATTGATTGAATTCACTTTCCTATTCTGTCTCACGCAATTTAGGTTAACAAACATGTTAGACTTAAGGGTGTATTTTGAGAGACATATTTTAGTCTAATCAGGTTGATCTGATTAGGTGAATTTTTAGTTGAAACTGTGGGATCATTGAGTTCCATACAAGTGCAAACTTTATCCTTCCTGGGCACCAGATTACTCTGGGGTGCCTATGTTGATGACGTGGTGCATCCAATCAGCAGCCATCAACTCAGCCTTGCCTGAGATCTCTTGGGCGCCCGAGACCTCTCGAATGCCCTAGATGCTACTAATCTAGATCTCTTCAGCTGCAACACAGGGTTAGTCCAAATATATATATATATATATATATATATATATATATATATATAATGAATGAATGTTTGACAACCAGAGCTGTCCAATCCTGACATTGGATTTCAAAATGAAATCCTAGGTCAGACTGACGCCTACTATTCCCTCTTTTGGGGAATGCATCCTCACCTACTTTACTCTAGAGAAGTTACCTTTTACCAACTGGCACCTCTAGTTGGACTTTTAGACGGCCTCCGAAGCTTCCAAATCTCAAGACTTCTATACCTCAACCCGTCCCTACTTCTGCTCGTTGTCTTCGCTCAGCTAAGACTTCTGCCCGACCCTTGGTCAAGTCTTCGGTGCCCAACCCTCAGTCAAGACTTCGTGCCCAGTCCTCGACCAGGACTTCATGCCCTATCCTCGATCAAGACTTTGTGCTCAACTCTGCAGGTCAAGACTTCGTGCCTAGGTAAACTAGGACTTTCCTACAAACTTAGTAAAACATGTTAGATCACAAAACATACTTAACTTTGAACTCATTGTCATTATCAAAACCATGTTCGATCTAGTACTTTTGACACCAACAATCTCCCCATTTTTTATTTATGACAACCCAATTCAAAAGATAAGTTAAAACAAGCAGCTTAAGCAAGTAAAAGTATTTGATGAAACTTAGTAAAATATTTTTCAAGATTCATTATTCAAAGTATTATTTCAAGGTTAAAAATATTGAAAAGGTAAACTTGAAATTCTCCCCCTTGATAAGTTAGATTTTGAATTAAAGTTCAAAAAAAAACTTGCAAAATTAAAAATACATGAAGCTCTCCCTTGATATAAAACTCTCACCCTGAAGCTTTTGAAAATGTGCATTTCTCACTTTGAAAGATTTTTCGATAACTTTGAAAAATTTTAAGTGTAAACATTGAAAAAATTTTAAGTATAAGCGTTGAAAAATTTTAAGTAAAAAAAGTTAAGTATAATTAAAATTTCCTTTCTCTCCCTTTTGAAAAATAGAGTTTTCTTAAAAAAAAATAGAGTATTATGTAGACATTAAAAAAAACTTGGAAAGTAAAGTTTAGCTTTGAAAATTAACTTTTTAACTTTTCCCTACTTAGAAAAAATAAAGTTTAGCTTTGAAATTTAACTTTTTAACTTTCCTTACTCTCCTCCTTTGCCATATATCAAAAAAAAAAATTGGTTAAGGAGAAAGAAAAAGAAAATTTTAAAACATAGGTATCAGAACCTGAAAAAAAAATACAAAACACTTTTAAGTTAACAGAAAAAAATGATAAGTAAGTAATTCCAAAAACTATTTTCAAAAAATCAAGTAAGAAGTTTTAAGTAACTATCTTAAGTTAGATTGATAAATAATAAATAACAGGGGGGAAAAAGTTGAACCAAGTTATTTCACCCATTTGAGTCCAAGCATGATTTGAGTTTAAGCATTCAAAAGTAAACAAGTAACAATTTTGAAAAACATTAAATTGAAAAACAATACAAATAACATAAAAAATATAAATAAAAAATATAAATTCTCAGGCCCCTGTTTAACCCAATTTGATACTTACTAACTGTTATAAAATAGTAGCATTCACTTGAGTTAGTCAAATTAAGTAGTCTTATCAAGTTAGATTTTTTAAGCTTGATTACTTAACTTGATTGATGTTCAATTGTATTTATTGCCCCAAATATTTTTGATACACTGACTTAAAGCATCTTGAGTTAAGGCATAGGCCTAGGTATCTCAACCCAGTCTAAGTTATCAATCAAGGTATCTTGATGTGCATGTGAGATGCTAGCTTCGAAGTCTATTGGAGCATACTATCTAGGGGTAAAGTCTAGGCTAAGTCCATAACGAAGAAATCCCTAGTTTTGCAAGGGGTATGTTTTTTGACAACTAAGTCAAAAAATAGAGTAAAAACTAAAAAAACATGAATTTAAAAAAAACATGAGTTTTTGCAAAATAGTTAAGGACAATAATTTTTCCTACTGCAAATAAGATATAAGGTCTGCTAGCAGTAAGGTACAGTAAGCTACCTATAATTTCTTTAGAATTATCCATTCCAAAATTCTTAATTAATTCTTTAGCATATTTAAATTAGTGAACATAATTTTCATCTTTAGTTTGTTTGATTTGAAGTCCTAAGAAGAATGTTAGCTCACTTACTAGACTCATTTCAAATTCACTTTCCATTACTTTTATAAATTTGTTTAGAAAAGTTGTGTTAGTCGAGCCAAAAATGATATCATCCATATAGATTTGGGTTATAAATATATTATTTTCCTAGGATTTAACAAATAAGGTTGGGTCAATTTGGCCTTAGTTAAACCCCTTAGAAACTAAGTGGATAATCTTTCATACCAAGCTCTAGGTGCTTGTTTTAGTCCATATACGACCTTTTAAAGTCTAAAGACATAGCTAGAATGTTCTAAGTCCTCAAAACCTAGGAGTTGAGTTACATAAACTTTCTCCTTTATAAATTCATTTAGGAAGGCAGACTTAACATCCATTTGATATAACTTGAATCCCTTATGGGTTGCATAAGCTAAAAGTATTCTAATTGATTTAAGTCTAGCTACAGGTGCATATGTTTCATCATAATCAAATCCCTCAACTTGATGGAACCCTTTAGCTACTAAACGGGTTTTATTTCTTACTATTTATCCCTTATCATCTAACTTATTCCTAAAAATCCACTTAGTGTCTATTATGGTCATAACTTCTGATTTTGGTACTAAGTCCCAAACTTGGTTTCTCTCAAATTGGGTTAACTCTTCCTGCATAGCCATAATCCAGTCTGGGTCAGGTAAGGATTCATCTATTGACTTAGGTTCAATCTTAGAAATTAAAGTAATCTAACTTAGATTTCTATAAGATGATCTCGTTCTAACACCCAAGGTTGGGTCACCTAAATTGGTCAGACGAGTGATTTAACCTTGTCCTAGATGATGGTTCAATTGGTTCAAGTTCAATAATTGGTTCATCTGGTTGGTTTGGGCTAGATTCAAGTATTGATTCTATATCTTCTAAGTCTTGATTTGAGTTGGTTATGTTTGGTTGATTGGTTGAGTTAGGTGAATTGATTAAGTTAGGTGAATTAGTTAAGTTAGTTACCATTTCTTTATCAAATATTACATTTGTGGGTTTTTCAATTTTAAGGGTATGTTTCTTATAGACCCTATATGACCTACTTATGGTTGAGTACCCTACAAAGATTCCAGATATTGATTTTGATTGAAATTTACCTAAGTAGTCCTTAGTGTTTAAGATATGCACTTTATACCCAAAAACTTTTAAGTAGTATAGATTAAGTAGTTTGAGATAATAAGTTTCATAGGGTATTTATTATGTCTTTTATTTATTAGGATCCTATTTTGGATATAGCAGGTTGTATTTATTGCTTCTGCCAAAAATTGATTTGGTTGGTTATATTCGTTGAGCATAGTTTTAGCATCTTCTTGAAGGGTCCTATTCTTTCTTTCAACGATACCATTTTGTTGAGGGGTTCTAGGGTAAGAGAATTCATGTATATATCCATTTATTTTACAGAAATCATTAAACCTTAGATTTTCAAATTCTCCCCCGCAGTCACTTCTTATCCTTTTAATTTTAGTGTCTTTTTCATTTTCAAGTATTTTACATAAAGTGTTAAGGATTTCAAATGTTTCATCTTTGGTTTTTAAAAACTTAACTCAGATAAATCTAGAGTAGTCATCGATGTAGGATCGGAGTAAATCGATAGAGGGGGGGGTGAATATCGATCGTAAAATTTTCAGATGATTAAGAGAAATTACGCAGCGGAAAACACAAAAACAATCGCTAACAATCTTTCTTTTTACTTGGTTCGGAGTCGCAGTCGGCTCCTACTCCAAGGCCCACGGTCCTTGACCATTTACGATGGGCAGTTCTATATTCGTAAAAATGTTTACAAGTTGGAGTACAAAATATAGAATTGAAAATGAAATTACAACACTTTATGAAAATAAACTTTTACCGACGACCGGAGTGGTTGGAAGTTCGGAGCAGCGGGTCATCGTCGGCGCTTGAATCGCGAGTGCGGAGCATGTTGGAGCGTAGCGCTTGAACGAAAGTGTCACGCCCCCAGAGACACATGCTTCCTCGAAAATCGGGCAACATCTCCCCTGTACGGCGGACAATATGGGACAATTATACATATATCTCATCATAAAAGCTTATCCACATGCGGCTAGCATCACATATATAGAAGTAAACACAACCACACAGTTTATATTTGGATAAAAGATAATGGGTGGCTCAGCCACCATAAACATAAAATAAGACTACAATCCCAAAAGAGAACTCAAATGTCTCTGATATCGACAAAACCCAATAACAAATAAAATGCAACTCCAAGTACTGAAATAAATAACTAAACCAAATACGGAAGACTAACTCAACTCAACACTGGGGACTGGCAACTGGATCCTCCCCTGGCTCCAAGAGATACGTCTACCTGCTATCTGAAACAACAAAGAAGAAAGCAGGGGTGGTGAGTCCGGGCGGACTCTGCGGGTATATGAGTAGACAATAAGCATGACATAATACAAGATAACCAAGTAGAGATTCCAACAGGGTGCAGTCCATAAGGAAATATAAAAATCTAATCATGCATAACATATGTAAATTGACATGGTATAAAGTCCGAATAACGACTAAGCAGATATAGAACAATTCAACAACAATAATATCAAGATATACATGCATGTCAAACATGTGCAACAATCATAGCTCATATAAGTGCATCAAACACAAGCAAATGCATAAAAGAAATACGTATGCACATGATGCAATGACATGTGTCAACCCTGATGCCAGTCAAGCCGTCAACACATCCCATCTGTGTGACCGAGTGGGTAGGTCTGTGACAACTATACCACTCCAACAACAAATTCCACATAAGGCGTGGTTGAGTGGACAGGATGCTGGGGAGTCTACACTCCAACCCCGATACATAGGGGGAGCTATACAGCTGTAATATCCCTCTAAAAAAACAACGGTGAGGGTGAGCCACCAACAACTCATCCCTCTAAAAACAACGGTGAGGGTGTCACTGTTTGGCATAACAAGACAGGTGCTCGCACTCTAATAACTAACACGATAACAAGTGGTTGAGTGAATCAAGCAACAATATGACTAACGACGGCTTAACCAAATGTAAGCCTAACAGTCGTTAGTATGCAACGTGCAAGTATGGTGTATGCTATACGATGCACGAACAACCGGAGAAACAACGATGCAATAAAATCCAATGAGTATACAATGCATCAATACAACCAACCGAAAATCGAAAACCAACGATTATGCACATACACTACTAGGTAGGGTATTTTCTAATGCCAAATAAACCTATCTGTGTTTAATGGTCTTCTAAGTACTCGCGTACAAGCGACACTTTACAGAGCAGAAAACAACAGGGGACTCTACAGAAATGAATTTTGAATACTCGAAGATCAACGAAGAATAAGTCTCAACGGCGATGTTTAAATAATGACAAAGAACAAGGTCAAGCAACCTATCAGACATAATATAGCCATGCTTTTAAGGTAAAGAAAACTACTCGAGTACAAAGGAGAAATACCCGCCTTATAATTGTAGAAGTTTGTAAACGAAGACCTTCCACGATCAACTGAACGAGTCTGATTCAAGGTCCTGTATCAAAAGATACTATGTTTAGCTATTTACAATAGTAATAATTAACTAAACAAGGTTAAGCTTAATTATCGTAATTACTTAATTAAGCTAAAGCAAACAACTAATTATAAATTGCCCCTATTTATTGAGGTTAGGTTTAACTTAGATTTATCCTAACCCTAATCCCAACCCAATTCACCATTACCAACCTAATTAACCCTTTGGCTTTCGGTAAGCTCAACCAAAAATCAAAATAACAGAACATATCAATTCCATCCAACACCTACTTATACACATTACTCCATATCAAATGAAAAATCATCCTAAGGGAAACAATGGCAACAAACAGAGCCCACGAACAGAACACAACCAAGATCATCTCCAATTCAAAACGTTCCAACCTCCACCTACTGCCAAATTTCTGCTCCTGGCAAAACCCACACAATGCACCACAGAAACACTAATACTCATCCCTAACATCTACTAATTCAGAGAAACACATCCTTTACCTGATGGGTGGTCGGCACAAGCAATCAAGGACGGCGAGGAATAGAGGTAGGCTGGTAGTGGCGCCTGTAACCCACGATCGGATGGCAAAATCAAAGGCTGTCGGAGAAGAAGGAAAAGAGCAACGGAACGACAACACACCAAAAAGTGTCACCTTTGCTCGTGGCCAGAGACGATCTGGAAGCGTCGACTAAGGTTCCACGCGAGGGCGGCGGTGCTCTACTCGTGCACGTCGGAGAAGAAGAAGGAGAAGGAGGGAAGTGGAGAAGGCTAGGGCTGGCGGCGGTCGCGAGGGAGCGACTGCGGTTCCGACGGCAGGGAGAGTCGGCGCAGAGGAGAGGGGAGAGGTGTTCGGGTGAGTTAGGGCACAGGATGAGGGATTTAAGAGTTTTGTAACTATTTTTGGCACTTTTGCAATTAAGCCCTCTTATTTTAGTTATTCACAACTAAGTCCCTATTTTTGCAAAAAGACCCTTTAAAAATTATGATTTTCAACAGAAAGTGTTGAGAGCGAGATGTTCGAGTTGTTCAGAAGCCTTGGGGGTGCACCCCTATTTATACTGGTCGCTGGGGCGCCTATATTGAAGGGGGCGCCTGACATGTGACCTCTTCTACGAGAACTCCAATCTGCAGACTCGGCCAGCGCTTATCCCTTCAACTAGGGCGCCTGAGCTGACTCGGGCACCTGTGTTAAAATAGGCGCCTAGCTTGACTTGGTCCAAAGGCTTTCGTGGCAGTTTGCTTCGATGGCTTGGTTTAGCCTTACACTGGGGCGCCTGTATCCACACAGGCGCCTAGCCCAGTGAGGCGCCTCCTTCCAATGAGGCGCCTGAGCTGCAAAAACACCATCCCTTCATTTCCTGCAACCAGGGTTACTTCCAAACACAAGAAGCAAATATACATGATATATTAAACATTATTTACAGCCTAAGCTGTCTTGGTTCTGACTTTGAGTCTCCCAAATGGAACCCTAGGTCAAACCGACGCCTAGTGCTCCCTCCTACGGGGAACGCGTCCTCACCTACTCCTCTCGGAAGAATTTACCGTTTTGCCAACCGGCTCCTCCGGTTGGGCTTTTGCCCAACTTCACTGACCAGGTCTTCGGTGCCTAGTCCTCGACCATGTCTTAGTGCCCAGCTTCACTCACTAGGTCTTATTGTCCAACCTTATGTCAAGACTTAGGGAGTGTTTGGGAGAGCTTTTACTTCTTGAAAAGTGATTCTTATAGTGATTATCTTGAAGTTAGTAAAAAGCTAAAGCATACAGTGTTTGGAAATAGAAGTCAAAAGCTGATACAAGGTAAAATTTGAGTGTTTGGTGAATAATCACTTTTAAGCTTAATTTTTAATTAAATGACAATAATATCCTTAAACTATCAAAATTAATTTTTTTCAATTATTTAAATATAATTTTGATACATGATCTATAATATTTTATATATTTAATATTATATTTTAAATATTATATCAAAATTATTTTTTTAATAATATATATATTTTAAAAAAATATAAAGTTAATAAAAATATAAAAAATAATAAAATAATAAAATTTATATAAATTTATACAATTATGTATAAAATTTTTTGAAAATATAAATTATATAAAAATATAAGATTTTATTTAAAAATAGGATGGTAATTATATAAAGTAATAAATTTATTAAGGGTATAAATGTCAACTTTTAATTCTACACCATAAGCAAAAAAGCAGAAGCAGAAAAAAGCATCAAATTGTTGCTTCTAGCTTTTGAGTAAAAGTTGCAGAAGTTAAAGCAGAATCTGACATTCTCAAACACTCAAAAGCACTTTTGCATGACTAAAAACTAAAAAGCAGCTAGCAGAAGCTCTCCCAAACACTCCCTTAGTTGCCCAGCCCGCGGCCAAGACTTAGTGCCTAGTCTACCTAGGATATTCCTGCACACTTTATAAGCTTGTTAGATCACAATCAAATCTTAACTTCCGAACCCTTTGCCATCATCAAAACATAGGTTTGACTTTGGTGCTTCCGACACCAACAATCTCCCCCTTTTTGATTTATGGCAACATGGTTCAAAAAGTTAAGTTAAGAACATATTATAGAAATCTAACAATAATAATCTAACAATAGAAATTTATCTCCCCCTGAATTGCATATTCTCCCCCTGAAATTTTCAATGTCACACGGGTTTTGTAATCTTTCTAAGAGCTATGTGTTTTTCAAAATTTAGCAAAAAGCTTTAAGTTTGTGACTAAGTATTTTTCGGAAATAGAGCAATTGTACTCAAGAATTTTTCAACACTTGGACAGTTTTTGCCAACCTAATATTTGTTTCAAAGAACTTTTTGTAAAAGAAAATTTACTTAGGCAAGATAAATTTTAAAACCAGATTTTCCTTAAAAAATTTCAATTTTGAGAACTTGGGAAAACATTTGATTACAAAAAAACTTTTTCCATATTTAGAAGAGTTTGCTTTGGAAAACACTTTGTGCATTTAAAATATTTTAACTTAAAAAAACATATTTATTTTTTTTTAAAAAATAATTTACATAGCACCATTTTCCAGGAGGTTTCAAGGGAAATTTTCCTTAGAAATATTTTTCAAAATACACTTAGAAATTTTTGACATCTTTTTGAAATATTTTGAAAGCACTTTTTAGAAATAAAAATTTGAAGTACTTAAACACTGAGCACTTGAAGCTTTTACATTACTTTTTGGAAAAAGAAATGAAAATTTTTAAAAATTTCTTCCTTTCTTTTGTTTCTCTCCCCCTTTGCCATATATCAAAAAAACTTGATACCAATTACAGCAAGTAAATTAGAGCTAGTAAGAAATTAAAATTCTATATTGAACCAACTCTAATGAAAAAAACTGGACCAAACCAAATTAAACCGATCTTGTTCGGGTCCTATCTTACCCTGTTAGCTACTTACTAACTGTCATAAATAGTAGCTTTCGCTAGGGTTAGTCAAGTTAAGTGATCTGATCAAGTTAGATTTTCTAGGCTTGACACTTAACCTGATTATTGTTCAACTTCTATTTATTGCCCCAATTACTGCAGATGCACTGACTTAAAGCATCTTGAATCAAGGCATAGACCTAAGCATCTCAACCCAGTCTAGCTTATCATTCAAAAGTACCCTAAGGTGCTTGTGAGATGTTGACTTCTTGATCTATAGGTGCATGCAGTTCTAGGGTTAGGGCCTAAGCTAAGTCCATTTGCGAAAAAGCCCTAGTTTTGAAGGGGGTAGTTTTTGAAAGAAAATTAAGTCGGAAAATCATTTTAAATTTCAAAAACTTAATAAACGAAATGATAAATTTACTAATTTTCGAAAAAATTAAGAAAAATATGAAAAATTTTAAGAAATAATATAAATCAGTCATATTCTACTAAGCACAACCCTAACTGCCTTCTTAGTGAGCTAAATTCAGACTCAGGTAAGGGTTTGGTAAACATATCAGCTAAGTTGGATTTTGAGTCCACATGTTTAAGTACTATTTCACCCCAGGCTACATGATCCCTTACAAAATGATGTTGAACTTCTATATGTTTTGTTCGGGAATGTTGAATTGGGTTTTTAGTCAAGTTGATTGAACTAATGTTATCAATATAGACTTGGGTTTGGGTGTAGTCAAGCTGGAAGTCCTTAAGAGTGTGCATCATTCACAAAAGTTGTACTACACATTCTCCTAGGGCAACATATTCTACTTCTGTTGTGGACAAGGCTACGCAGTGTTGCTTTCTACTACACCAGCTGACTAGGCTATGTCCTAATAGTTGGCAACTTTCACTTGTACTTTTTCTATCTAATTTGCACCCAGCATAGTCAAAGTCAGAATATCCTGATAATTCAAAAGTGGAAGTCCTAGGATACCAAATCTCTACATTTAGGGTACCCTTAATGTACCTAAGTACTCATTTTAGGGCTGCTAAGTGGGATTCCTTATGTGACGACCAGACTTCTCTTAACTTTCTCTCTTAAGGCGGGCGCCACATTTACTGGACCTTAACTTTACCTTATCCTTAGCCTTAGGTTACACCTACTTGAGTCCCCTTAACTTGCTCTGAATTTTTTTTTTTCTTCCTTCCTTTTTTTTTCAAAAAAAAACAAAACAACTTTCATTTTATTTGCTTTGCCAGGATTTGACCCCTAGACCTCTTAGTTGTAACACTAAAGCACTAACCAGCTGCTCTACCCAGTTTTTCTTTAATGGTAGCAGTCGACTGCTATTATATCAGTCGACTGGTGTCAGTCGACTGGTATATGGTCAGTCGACTGCCATATCGAACAGAAGGTTCTGTTCGATATAGCAGTCGACTGGTATCTGAGCCAGTCGACTGGCACGCCTGAAACTGCAAATTTCAGACCTGAAAATCCCTTTCAAACATCCACAAATCACATACTATCACTTCGCATTAAGATATAACTTCAAATCTATCATATATACTAGTTTATTTGGCACATTGGCAACTCAAAACCAATCCAAACTCTTGAAATTGAAACTAATACGGAACTTAACCAAACTAACCAAGCATATGGAAAAACATAAGTAAACATCTTCAAGTTGTATCAACTTCTTACTCTATGCGGAAATTAAACACATTGGTTCACTCTTTACTATTCAAAACATAAAACTAAATGTTTCTAAATACCAAACTCTACTCATACTCAACCCAACGGATCTTTTACCCCGGTTCCACCTCCTCTGAACATCAATGCAAGTCCTGTCGCCTCCCAACTTACGCTTTCTCTTTTCCTTTATCTGCAATAGAAGGAAAATGCAACTAATAAGCACAATGCTTAGTAAGTAAATCCCTACTCACAAAATCATGATGTCAATACTAAACATGCTCATTTCGAAGAATGATTTAAAACTTTACTTACTTCAAAACTTACAACTAAACATGCTTACAACTTGAAACACTTTATCATGTTTGTTAATGTATCAAAGTACACAACTAACCGTGCTTACTACTTGAACTACTTTATCATGCTTGCATTGTATCAAGGTACACATATAATAATTAAACACTTTCTCAAAAAGAAACTACTTGATCATACTTATATACTTGAAAATAAATAATCAACTTTCTCTTAGGCCTTGACATTGTACCATGGTATCAGTGTACCAACTGCGCGCTTTTCTAATAGGTTGCGAGGTAGCTAGCCACCGCATCCTATTAGAACTTTCTACTAACTTTCTGTGGGCCTTACATTTGCCCGGTACATGTCTCTTTCACAAAGTAAAATACTTTTCTTACTATACTTATTCATACTTATCAACTAACTTTTCTTTTGCATTAAAAGAACTTAACCTTCCTTACATTAAACTTTCCATCAAGCACACTATGTGCCCTTAACCCAAAACTTCACTTTTGGGTCCTTTCTCATATTAAAACTTATCATGCTTGGCCTACTTACATTCAATACCATTTAATTGGATTTCTAACATAAGAAAACATGCAACTTTAACAATCTAAACATGCAATTAGCAAGGTTTCTCAAAACGTGCTTCTTTTTCGAAATCATGGCTTTATAGCAAGAATTTCGTAACGAAAACTACTCCTATTGCAGGTGAGTGATTTACTTACATCGGTCTTGAAGAAAACTCACAAAAACAGGGAGAAAACTCCTACCAATCCTTTCCCTCCTTCTTTTGAAAAGCTTCCACCTTTAGCCCTAGGAACAACCCCTAGTCTTCTCTACTCAAGGGAAAAGGTGAAAAAGAAGAAGAAGAAGAAGAAGAACCCTTGAATTCGCCTCTTCCTCGCCTCTCTTCTCTGTTCACGCGCGCGGCTACGGCTTCTCCAGGGTTTCACGCGACTTAAGAGGGCTTAATATACTCTTAATGAAAAGGCTTAACTCGACTATAACATATTTCTCTCCTTCCTTTTCTGTGCTTGATACCCTAGCCCAGCTGGTTCTTGGATTCGGTTACCTCGCGTGGCCGCGAGATCAACCCTGCTGCTCCCTTTCATGTTTCCTTTTTCGAAAACTTCCATTTCTTTTCCTAAAAATACTAAACGGACTCAGAAAATCCATAAAAATACCTAAAAATTCTAAAAAATCTAAGAATATTTCTAAACATTTTTAACTAATTTCAAGGACTTTAAGACTTGGATGGAAATTTTGGGCGTTCACAATCCTCCCTACCTTATAAAAAGTTCGTCCTCGAACTTAGAACAGCTCTGGATACCCTTGCCTCATGCTCTCTTCTGATTCCAAGTTGCCTCTTCATACTTCTGATTCAGCTATAAACTTTCACTAGTGGTACCACTTTGTTCCTCAGCTTCTTATTTGCTCGATCTATTATCTGAAATAGGTCGACTTTCATAACTGAGATCTTCTTGCACTTGTACCATTTGTGGCTCATCACTTGGTTGGCATCTGGGATATGCTTCTTTAACATGAAACATGAAATACGTTATGTATTGCTGACATTTCTGAAGGTAGCTCCAACTCATAAGCTACTTTACCAACTCTCTTTATCACTGGGTAAGGTCCTACGTATCGAGGACTTAGCTTGCCTTTCTTACCAAATCTCATCACTCCCTTCATAGGTGCTACTTTGAGGAAAACTGTATTCCCCAACTTCAANCCTGATTGCTTCTGTGGTATCCTCTATAAGATCAGTCTGAGATCCCATTTCTTTCTTTTCACTACTCTCATACCAACAGAGGGGAGATCTACACTTCCTCCCATAAAGAGCTTCATAGGGTGCCATACCAATAGTGGCTTGGTAACTGTTGTTGTAGGCAAACTCAGCTAAACATAAATACTTGCACCAACTGCCCTTGAAGTCCAATGCACAAGCTCTGAGCATATCCTCTAGAATCTGATTCACTCTCTCTGTCTGTCCATCAGTCTGGGGATGGAAAGCTGTGCTAAACTTCAGTTTGGTGCCTAGCGCTGTCTGTACCACTCCCAAAAGTGTGACGTGAATCGACCATCCCTATCAGAGATAATGGTCTTCGGAACTCCATGTAGTCGGATCACTTCCTGCACGTATAACTGAGCTAACTTCTCAATTGAGTAAGATACTCTGATCGCCAAAAAGTGGGCGGACTTGGTCAATCTGTCTACTATCACCCAAATAGCATCATAGCCATTAGTTGTCTTGGTAGACCAACTATGAAATCCATGGCTATGTCTTCCCATTTCCACTCTGGAATCTGAATGGGCTGTAGGACACCTCCTGGTCTCTGGTGTTCTGCTTTAACTCTCTGACATGTCAGGCAGGTGCTGACATACTTAGCTATGTCTCTCTTCATCCCCGACCACCAAAATCTTCCTTTCAAATCCTGGTACATCTTAGTGGAACCAGGATGCATTGAGTAGGGGGTTCCATGGGCTTCTTCAAGAATCTTCTTTCTCAGCTCTTCATGATTGGGGACACATAAACGGTCACCATAGTAGAGTATCCCACTGTCAGATACTCTAAACTCTTTACTCTCTTCCTCTTGCACCTCTTGCTTGATCCTTTGGATATCAGAATCCTCAGCTTGCTCTTTCTGTATCTCTCCAAGCAAAGTTGACTCTAGTGTCAATAGGGCTAGCTGTCCCTCAATAATCTCCACTCCATAATCTACTATCTCCTTCTGTAATGGTGGTGCCAATGATGATAAGGACATCAAAATGGCACAAGTCTTTCTACTCAGTGCATCTGCTACTCTATTTGCCTTACCAGGGTGGTAAAGAATCTCACAGTCATAGTCCTTCACTAACTCGAGCCACCTTCGCTGTCTCATATTGAGGTCTTTCTGAGTGAAGAAATATTTCAGACTCTGGTGATCTGTATAAATCTTACACTGCACTCCATACAAGTAATGCCTCCATATCTTTAGAGCAAAGACTACAGCTGCCAACTCCAGATCATGAGTGGGGTAATTCTTTTCATAGTCCTTGAGTTGCCTGGAAGCATAAGCTATGACTTTGCCTTCTTGCATAAGGACTGCTCCAAGTCCTAGCTTTGATGCATCACTGTATATATCAAAGCTCTTATCACCTTCGGGTACTGTAAGAATAGGAGCGCTTGTTAGTCTCTTCTTCAACTCAAGAAAACTCTGCTCACAGTCTTCAGTCCACTCATACTTCTTATTCTTTCTGGTAAGGGCTGTAAGTGGTGAAGCTATTCTTGAAAAGTCCTCCACAAACCTTCTGTAGTACCCTGCCAAACCCAGAAAACTTCTGATCTCACTAGCATTCTTTGGTTGACTCCAGTTACTAACTGCTTCAATCTTGGCTGGGTCTACCATAATACCTTCCTTGGAAATAATGTGGCCTAGGAAGGCCACCCGATCAAGCCAAAACTCACACTTTGAGAATTTGGCGTACAACTCCTTTTGGTGTAAGGTTTGCAACACTATCTTCAGGTGTTCTTCATGTTCTTGCTGAGTCTTTGAATACACTAGGATATCATCAATGAAGACAATAACGAACTTGTCCAGAAAATCCTTGAATACTCTATTCATTAGATCCATAAACGTCGCAGGGGCGTTTGTCACTCCAAAGGGCATAACCACAAACTCATAGTGCCCATATCTTGTACTGAAAGCAGTCCTTGGCACATCACTCTCCTTCACTCTGAGCTGATGGTAACCTGATCGCAGATCTATCTTGGAGAACACTGTAGCTCCCTTCAACTGATCAAATAAATCATCTATCCTTGGCAAAGGATATCTGTTCTTGATGGTTACCTTGTTCAAAGCTCGATAATCTATGCACATTCGCATAGATCCATCTTTCTTCTTGACGAACAGTACAGGAGCTCCCCAAGGTGAATGACTAGGGCGGATGAAACCCTTGTCAAGCAGCTCTTGCAATTGTTCTTGCAATTCTTTCAGTTCTGCTGGCGCCATGCGATAAGGTGCTTTCGAAATTGGGTTGGTTCCTGGGGCCAACTCAATTTCAAACTCAATTTCCCGATTGGGAGGGAGTCCTGGTAGCTCTTCAGGAAACACTTCAGGATAGTCACAGACTACTCTCACATCTTCTTTCTTTAATTCTTCCCTTTGACTTGCATCCACTATATGAGCTAGAAAACCAGAACATCCATTTTCTAACATCCTCTGAGCTTGTAAGGTAGATAAAACCTTTTTGTCTTTCTCTTCGGGTCTCCAATAAATTCAAATGAAGGTTCTGCTTCTGGTGTAAACTTGACCCTTCTCTTGCGGCAGTCTATAGAAGCACTGTACTTGCTCAAGAAATCCATCCCTAAAATGACATCGTAATCCTTCATCTCAAGGATTACCAAGTCACTGTAGAGCTCTCGGTTGGAAATCCAGATTTGTACTGCCCTTAGCCTCTGGGTAGAGGCCATAACTTCTCCTGATGGTAGAGTTATTAGAAACTCCTGACTTAAACTCTCTGGTGGGATCCCTAGCTTTTTAGAGAATAGTATAGATACAAAAGAATGGGTTGCCCCAGTATCGAATAACACAATAGCATACTGAGATGAGATGAGTATTCGACCTGTGACCACAGTAGGAGCATTTGCCACATCTTCCTTGCTAATGGAGAAAATCCTGGCGTTGGTTGTGGCTGGTGGGGCTTCCATCCTCATCTGGCTGTAATAAGGTCCCTCCATAACTGGCTGCATCTGGTGCAGCTGAGCAGATCCACCTCCGTACTGAAGAAACTGGGGTGGAGGTTGCTTTGCTTTAGGACAAGCCTTGGCCATGTGCCCTACTACTCCACATATATAGCAAGCTCCAACACTTGACTTGTTAGGGCAAGCCTTCATCATGTGTCCCTCTGCTCCACATATATGGCATCCACTCATGCCCTGACGACACACTCCAGGATGTGTCTTTCCACACTTTGGGCAAGGAGGATACTTAGGCTGCTTGCTTGAGGTGCCTCCTTTACTTCCCTCAGAAGTCTTCTGGTCCCCCTGCTTTCTCTTGCTTGAATTCCCTTTCCAGTTCTGTTGATTCTGTGTACTCCCTTGGGACTTTGAGCTGAGGTCTGTTGTTGTTGCGCCCGTGTAACCCTTATACTGTTTAAGTAGTGCTCAGTGATCAAAGCACTACTTACTAACTCCTCTGAAGTTTGTGGTCTGTTACCACTGCCGGCCACGTTCAAAGCTATCTGGGGCCTCAGCATCTTGAGCATCAGCCTAACTCTCTCCTTCTCAGTACTAACTAGCTCTGGGCACAAGCGAGCTAGTCGATTGAATTTCTTCACTGCTTCATCTACAGTCAGATCTCCTTGACGGAACTCAGTAAATTCATCATAGTGCTTGTTTGTCACTTTCATGTGAAAGTACTCTTCCAGAAATTCTGCTTCAAATTCGGCCCAGGTCATCTGATTCACATTCCTCTTAGCTTTCACTCTTTCCCACCACATCCTAGCATCTCCAGTAAGGCAGAAGGATGTGCACTTTATCTTCTCCACCTCGGGCCAGTCCAGTAACTCCATTATACTTTCCACCGTTTTGAACCATGCCTGAGCATCCCATGGTTCACTTGTGCCAGAAAAATTCTCGGGCTTCAGTCTCTGCCACTGGATCAGATATGCTTCCTGTCTCACTTCTCTTGTCAGAGGTACTGGGGGAGTCTCTGTCACCGCTGGTGTCGCTACTTGTGCCACTGGCGCCACTGGCGTGGCAACAGGGGTGGCTTGCTGATTAGCCATCAAGGCAGCAATGACTTGCTGCTGCTCAGCAAGTTGCCTCTGAAGCTGGGCCACCACTCCTTGAAGATCTGTGGGTGGTGCTGACTCAGTGGACTCCTGCTCTCTAGGAGTCTGCTCCTCATTTCGGACAGTTCTGGGACGTCCTCTTGCCATTCTCTTTCTCTATGGTGTATAGAAAATAAATAAGAAATAAATGCATATTATTTCTTACTAACTTGCTTCACTATCTCTATGCATACATTATCATATCATAGTAATACTATCATGCTTTTCTACTATCATGCACTTACTAATACTAGCAGTCAATAAAGAAAGCATATTAACAAAAACAAAACAACATTAAATTTCTTACTTGGTAGGCGGCAGGGTTGATGCTTGATGTCAGTGTGGCGGAAGGGTGGAGACCGGCTCTGATACCACTCTGTGACGACCCGACTTCCCTTAACTTCCTTAAAGCGGACGTCACATTTGCTTAACCTTAACTTTACCTTATCCTTAGCCTTAGGTTACACCTACTTGAGTCCCCTTAACTTGCTCTGAATTTTTTTTTTTCTTCCTTCTTTTTTTTTTTCAAAAAAAACAAAACAACTTTCATTTTATTTACTTTGCCAGGATTTGACCCCTAGACCTCTTAGTTGTAACACTAAAGTACTAACCAGCTGCTCTACACTAAAGTACGAACCAAGTCTAGACAAAGGTCATACTATGCTGTACTGAATCAGTCTAGACCTAAAGTTCAGGCATGGGTACCCAAACTATGCCTGAACAACCAAGCTGGACCAAATCAGTATTGGATCCCCAAGGACAAGATTCATATCATGCCCAATCATTACCGTGGCTTTAGTCCAGGGGGAGCCAACTTAAAAACAATCTTTATAGTTAAGTAATTTTCTTTTCTTGTTTTAAATTGCATGATTGCTTGTCTATTTATTTTCTGCAATTTACCATGCTTAGACCTAGGACTGGTTAGACTAAGGACTAAACCAATTAACTGAAATTTGAACAACATAGTATTGGGTGGTGGTGAGATGATAGTACGTTAGGGAAGCCTTTTCTAATAAGGTCAAGTATACACTACTTGGTCTCTTTAGACTGGTGAAACTAGCCGAAGCTACCGATCCAAGACCCAAACTAGTTAGACCAGAATTTTTCAAAAAATAATTTTGAAAATGAAATTTCATTAAAAGACTTTATCAAGGAAAGGGTTGATGATCCAATAAGGCTACGACCAAAGAAGGCCTAGTGTCTCGCCAAGACCTGGAAGCCAATATTTGAAATTCAAATTCAATTTATTCTTTGTCAAATTCAAATCTAACACAAACATTCAGTTAATCATTAATTAAAGCACTCTTTTACAAAATAAATTCAAAATCAATTGTTTTCATAATTAATTTAACTTTTTCAAAATTAATCATGGTTTTTCAAATAACTTCTTACTTCTATTCAAAACCTGTCTCACAAAAGAAAACCCATAAGGCAAACGTGATTGACAACTTTAGAACAGGTGAAATGGTTAAATTTAACTTAACTAAAATTTATCTGATCTATGTACTTTTGTTTAGTACGAACATTAAAGCCTACAATTTAGAACTGATTGTCGCTTGATTAATCCTGTTAATACTAGTCAAAATAATCTGGTCAACAGTAATAGTCAAACCATGGTCAAGTGGTCAAACTGGTCAAAAGTTATCAACTATTACATAGCCCGGGCGCCCCTGAACCGTCGGGCGCCCCCCCTTCTTTTCTCTTTGATCAAGGCAGAAAAGCTTTCAACACCTAGCTAAGCTAGGCGCCCGGGTCCTCACGGGTGCCCCCAAGCACAGGTCAAAACCTAAAAAGCTGCATATAGCAGCTTTTGACCTGACTTCGGGTGCCCAGGCCATCACGGGCGCTCCCATCTAGCACCAGGTCAGGGGAAAAAAAAGCTGCCAAAGGCAGCAACGCTCTGACCCGGGCGCCCAGGACCTCCCGGGCGCCCGACCTACCACCTCTATATAAACCACCTGAAACTCCCTTCTTTTGCCACACCCAAAACACTTCTCCTCTCTAACTCTTCTCCTTCCAAGGCGACCGAACGACCCTCTCGTGTCCTCAACCACTCCGCCTCGACCATGCCTCCCCGGACGACCACTCGGTATCATTTCTTTTGGACTTAAAATTAATTTCTTTATTCTCTCTACCATTGAACGCATGTTTCGTATTATTTTAGCAAACGTCGTGCAAATCAACCAAACCCCGGGACCGAACCTAGCCCTGACCCTAGGTTCCCGACCATGGAGCTTTGCAATAAATTTGCTAGGACAACGTATAAACCCATCAAAACGAGTTTTCTAAATAGACAGTTTTTTACACTATCCTGTCCGTTAGCAATGAATGTCATAAACTTCTATCAGCTTGATAACCTTGTCTTCTGCACTCATCCCGTTAACACAACCCTATGTGCAGAATTCTACAACAATATAGTCAGACAAAACGACCTTGTGTTTGTCACCACTGTACAAGGGATGCCCTTGATAATAACACCCTTGTTGCTCAACAGATTTCTTGGACTACGACTTTCTCAGTCCACATTTCGCTGTTATCCTCCTAGAGATCCTCCCTTTGATGCTCCCTACTCTCACATTGACCTAGACACCCTATATTCCTATTTTTATAGAGACGCTTGAAACCCTTTGACTAGACGGTTTCAATCTATAGATCTTCAGGTTCAGGACTACGCCCTTTATAGAGTCCTAGTCCGTTGCATTTTACCTTTATCCACTAGGGACATCGCGACCATGCGACCGTTCCACACCTTTTTACTGTACACATTGATCCATCACCTAGATATCGACATTGGACTCCACATGTTCCACACGATTCTATATGCATCCAGTGTTACTACTCAGGGGTGGGTACGCACCCCTTACTGCCACATGATTACCTCCATTCTTCATCATCACAGTCGTAATATCACTGATGGAGAGATGACTACAATGATCGAATTTGATGAAATAGGTTTTAGAAACTTTTCCCTAGCGGGCATAGAGGTCTCAGGTACCGGGGTTTTATCATGGAAACGTCAGCGAGCCGGACCCTAGATCGACTCTAATGAGGAGATAGAGGTCGATGTCGCAGATCTGGCGGCCGAGATTCGAGAGCAGATGGACGAGCCTCCACCTCCAACGACTACCAAGAGGCTAGCTCTACTTCAGACAGAGGTACACAGTCTCAGGGTGGAAGTAGAAGCCAATCATGCAGAGTATATGGAGGCCCGCAGAGCCGATCGAGAGACTAGCGACACACGGTATAATGAGATGATGTCGTTATTTCGATCCTGGCAGCTCAGCTCATCTGATCATCCCGGCCCTTCCTATTAGTTCAGATCGATATTATACTATTGACTGGTTGACTACCCCTACTCAGTAGGGTTGACTTGTATTTGACTGTGGTGTGACTATGCTGGTCCTCATTTTGACCAGTTAACTTATCTAGTTGATTAGTTTTTTTCCTTATCAGTTATTATACTGCTTGGTAGAATTGGTTTACTATACTTCTATTTATTTTTTGAACTACTTTATTACTTGATTTTAAAATCAGTTCCTATGTAATTTTAAAAAATTATTTTCTTTATGCATTTAAAAAAAATGATTTTTCGACTTAGTTTTTTTAAAGTAAAATTACCCCTTTCAAAACTAGGGCTTTTTCGCAAATGGACTAGCTTAGGCCCTAACCCTAGAACTGCATACACCTATAGATCTAGAAGCCAGCATCTCACAAGCACCGTAGGGTACTTTTGACTGATAACCTAGAATGGGTTGAGATGCTTAGGTCTTTGACTTAATTCAAGATGCTTTAAGTCAGTGCATCTGCAGTAATTGAGGTACTAAATACAAATTAAACAGTAATCAGGTTAAGTGTCAAGCATAGAAAATCTAACTTGAACAATATACTTAACTTGACCAACCCTAGCAAAAACTACTATTTATAACAGTTAGTAAGTAACTAATTGGGTTAGATAGGACCCGAAAGAGATAATTCAAATTGTTTTGGTCCAATTTAAACCTTGAATTGGTTCAGTACAACACCTTACTTCTTTTGCTATATTGTTTTACTATATTTTTTTGATATATGGCAAAGGGGGAGAGATTGAAAAGGAGAGAAGGTTTTAAATTTTTTTCAAATTTCAAAAAATTCTCCTTTTTCAAAAAGTTATTTCTAAATACTTGACTTAAATCATTTTCAAAATTTATTTCTAAGTACTTGACTTAAATCATTTTCAAAATTTATTTCTAAGTACTTGACTTAAATCATTTTTTATTTCTAAGTACTTGACTTAAGCTATTCTCAAAATTTATTTCTAAGTACATGACTTAAACTATTTTTCAAAATTTCTTTAAATACTTATCTTAAATAGAAAAATTTCTAAGTATTATGGTAGAAATTCTTTTTGTATTAAACTTCAGATTTTCTAAGTATTAAAACTTCAGAAGAAGTTTAGAAAATTTTCTAAAGTGCGAAAATTAAGTATTTACTTGAAAATTTTCTAAGTGTAAATTCTTTAAGTACAAATTTTCTAAGTGCCCAACCCAAAAATTGTTTTTGGAAAATATTTTCTAACTTACATTTTTTTAAAAGGTTCTAAGTATTGAAAAATCATTGCTTTTTAAAAACTTAGAAACTTTTTCAAACCTCGCGAACCTTTGAAAAATCTAGGGGGAGACTCCTTCCAGGGGGAGGAAATTAAGTTGGCATTTTACCTGTTTTTGTTTAAACTTAACTTTTTGAACCGGGTTACCATAAATCAAAAAGGGGAAGATTGTTGGTGCAGGCAGCACCTAAGTCAAACCTGGATTTTGATAATGTCAAAGGTTCAAAAGTTAAGATGTTATTTTGGTCTAATGTGTTCACTAAGTGTGAGAAAGAAGGCTGGCGAAGAGCTGCTGGGCACCTAGTGAAGGACTGCTAGGCATCGAAACTCTAAGACCTGGTGAAGGACTGCTTGGTACCGAAGACCTGGCGAAGGGATGCTAGGCACCTAGCAAAGGACTGTTGGGCAAAAGTCCAACCGGAGGAGCCAGTTGGCAAAAGGTAAACTCTCCTCAGAGGAGTAGGTGAGGACGCGTTCCCCGTCGAGGGAACAGCAGGCGTTGGTTTGACCTAGGGTTCCATTTGGGACACCCGAAGTCAGAACCAAGATAGCTACGGTTGTAAAAAATCTAACATTTCTTGCCTTGTTTGTGGTGGAACTAACCTTGGATGCAGGGACTGAAGGAATGTGTTTCTGCAGCTTAGAACACCCCAAAGGAGAGGGGCAGCAGCTGGGCTAGGCGCCCGGGAGGTCCCGGGCACCCAGGCCAAAGCCAAATGAACAGCTAAGCAAGAATCGCTTCGGAAGCTTACTGGGACAGACACCCTCAAGGTCCCGGGCGCCCTGATGGTCCCAGGCACCCTGGATGTCTCGGGCGCCCTGGGTCCAAGCCAACCAGTGATCGAAGCGAAATCAGCCGTAAAGCCAAGCAAACCAAGTCAACCGGGGCGCCCCCAGTGTCCCGGGCGCCCCCGTCAGCTCCGAGGTCGATTCTGGAGGGATAAGCACTGATCGAGCTTCGGATGAGGTTTCTCGGATCCGAAGGCACGTGTCAGGCGCCCCCAGCGTCCCGGGTGCCCCTAGGAGTGCTATAAAAGGGGCTCGACCCCAAGGCTTCAAGACATCAATTTTCCAACGTCTCTACGCTCTTCATTCAAGCACTCTGCTCCGGAAACCTCCGATCTCGAGATTCTAGCGCTGACGATGACCCCCTGCTCAGAAGTATGATCCACACCGGGCATTGGTAACGAAGAGTATAATTTTCTTTATTGCACTACTATTGTAACAAGCTTTGTAAATCTTTGCGCATTATAGAATTGCCAATAGTAAATGGCTAAGGACCGTGGGCCTTGGAGTAGGTGCCGACCGCGACTCCGAACCAAGTAAAATCACTTGTGTTCCGTGTGTTTTATTTCAATTCTGTTGCGTATTCTAGTTTATTAATCCGAAAGTTTTTCACGATATTCACCCCCCCCCTCTATCATGTTTTCTCGATCCAACAGAATCTCCTCCGGTGGGTCCTCCGGAGATTACTCCCACATGCCCCCAGGGTGGGTCGCGTGCAGGGGCCTTGCCCTTCCTGGGGTCTCTATCCAAGGAGGGAGACCTGTGGGGTGCAGGCCCCCGACTCCTTCCCCTTGATCGTGACCTAGATCAGCGTCGGGTCTCGCTTTCCGTTGGCAGGTGTTGTTGGGGAGAAGAGCTTCGCCAAGGGGAATTTCGGCGATACCCCGTCTTCTTCCACTTCCTCCGAGGGTTGGCGTCTGGCTCCTCACTCAATTTCTTCTTCAAGGCATGACACTCCTCGGCAGAGTGTGTCGTACTTCCATGAAAACCGTAGTACTTCATTAATGGCTTCGGCTGCTCGATGTTTACTGTCTCGACCAGCATTCGCTTGCCAGCCCACTGGTTCTTCCCCATGTGAAGGACTTTTCCTCGGGCTGGTGCTGGGGGTTCCCTCCTCTCGGACCGACAAATGGCTTGAGGGGGGGGGGGCTCCGGCTGGTTCCTTGCGACGGACAAATTGCACCTCCTCCATGTTGGCATGCTTGACTGAATACCCCAACAGATCGTCGAAGCTGGCGGGTGGCTTCTTCACCAATGATGGAAAAAAATCCCCTTCCGAGAGCCCTTGGGTACAGGCACTGATGAGGATTTCCGACGTGGCACTCAACACATCTTGTGCCACCCAATTGAACCACTGGATGTACTCTTTGAGCGGCTCTTTCGGCTTCTACTTGAGAGCAAATAGATTGAGTGTCATCTTCTGATAGCAACGACTACTGGTGAAGTGGTGGAGGAAAGCGGTTCTAAACTCCATGAAGGAGTTGATAGAACCCTGGGCCAACCTCTGGAACCATCGTTGGGCTGCTCCGAATAGGGTGTTTAAGAACACTCGACACTTCACACCGTAGGTGTACTGGTGTAGGAGTGCCGCATTTTCAAACTTGCAGACATGATCCTCCGGATCTATTTTCCCTTCATAATGAGCAATCCAAGGCCCACTGAACTGCTTCGGCATGGGATCTTCTACAATCTCAAATGAGAAGGGAGTAGAGGGAGCCTTACGGGAGGGCTTAGGTTCCTCCCTCTTCCCCTGTCCATCTTCATGTCTCAGCGCACTAGAGGCTACCGAGTTGGCCTTCACAATATCTCTGGGAGTGTCTCGCCGGTGGTCCGAGGATGCTCTGGTGCGTCACCCCGGTGGTGTGACGGATCATCGCGGTTGAGGGTGCAAGAAGGAGACTCTGGAGATCTCCTCCCGCACAGAAACACATCGTTGTGAGGCTGCCTGTTTGATTTGGTGCTGTTCGAGTGCCTATTTAATGGCGTTGGCCACCAAGCGATCCTGTTCCTCCTTCGTCAAGACAATGGATTGTCTCGCCGGCTCTTTCATTGGTGCTCCTTCTGGTGCTTTACTGGTTTCCCACAGACGGCGACAAACTTGTTTTGGAAGGAATTGACGTTGATGACTAGTCACCAGGGTTCAGCTCACGCGGACGCTGACGCTAGAGGAGGAACTCACGCCCTGCGAGATTAACATGAGCGTTAGGGGAACACGCCGGAGGTTGTTCGGCGGAGCCCACTCCGACGCTCAAGTCAATGCATCTATCAAGGAGATGAAAAGAAGGCAAGAAGATGTGCATGTAGTAGAGAATGCGTAACCCCCTTACCGGAGGGGTTGGAGTACCATTTATACCTGCGATGGCTATTGCACGAGTCTCCACGATCATTGCCACGCCCCCCCCCCCCCCCCCCGCGTTATCAGTTACAGGATAACCTTTGCAACGGTCCACACTGTCATTAAGTTCGGACCGTTGCGACAATTATGGGTCATGATGACTCCGTGATAATTGGTGATGGTTATTCGCGGATTCGAAGAAAAGGGGGACCGTTCCTTGAGGCCGAATATTTCTTGGGCTCTGCTTCCCCGAGGTGATCTCGGGATCTTCTGGCCCTGGGAGTCTCAGGCATTTTGCCTCCACGAGGTGGTCTCGGGGACATGACCTCCCGAGGTGATCTTGGGAGTGTTGGGACCAGGTGCATGTTGACATGGATACGGGTTCGTAATTTTAAAATTTAATTACGTGCAGCGGAAGGTTTAGCATAAATAATTTCTCAAATTATTTTAACCACGTATCTAATATGCAACCTTATGTTGTGGAGATATGATCATACTTTAAAATTTTGCAGAAAGTAAACTAATTTACTTAATACCTCGCGTAACTCGAAGAAAGGGATGAGATCCAACCGTAGCGTCCCTTGGAAGCTCCGCCTCTATTCGCGTCCACGCCGAGTTTTCTTCGGGATGACTTCGCAAAGCCACGAGTTTCATGCCGACAAGAACTACTAGATTCTCCAAAGGCACGACAAGAATACCAAGAGAGAGATGGAAAGACTAACCACCAAACGAAGAACGAAATCAAGATTCCGGGAGGAAGGAAGGAGTCGCGCCCGCTTCTTTTTCTTCTTCGGCTTCTTCTTGGTGGTGGAAGCTCACGGCAAGGGGAAGGGCTCTAGGGCCGGCGGCACTAGAAGAGGGAGAGGGAGAGAAGGAGAGGGAGAGAGGCTAGGCAAGAATCCTTGATCTCTTGGATTAATTTCCAAGCTTTGCCTTGGTTCCTTTATATAGCCAAGTCTTCTCTTAACGGAATAAATTTTTCATAAGAAATTTATCTTATAAATTTTTCTATGAATTATTCCGTTATGCCAAGTTTTTATTATAACTTAATTTATAATAAAAACAACCATGTCTCCCCTTTTATTATGGAAAGAAATTTCTTTATATAAATTTCTTTATCATGGTAAATCATTCATTATTGATTTTATAAAATAAAATAAACCAATCCAAGGTTTATTTTAATTTCCATGAAAAATAAATCTCTTTATATAAATTTCTTTATCCATAATTTTATAAAACAAATCGCGCTCGGTTTATTTTATAATTTGAACCAAAAAATTCGGTTCTCCCCCTTTTAATTTGGCCGGCCAAACAAAGAGGGTGGGGACCCTCTTTGCCCGGCCAAACCCAAGCCACGATCTCACGAATTAAACTCATTTAATTCGTTCAATAAGTCTTCAAAAGACTTAGCCATTTTATGCTTCCGATGCGTCTCTGATAAATTCAAATTCGACTTATCTCTCTTGATCGGAAAATCTAATTTTCAACTCGTTTTAAATCCCTCGGATTACTCGTAGTGCGTGTGACTAAATAGGCTTTCGATTTATGTTGGCCGTCTATAATTAACCAATTATAGAACGATCATGAGTGTCACCTAGTAGTACATCATGATCCCCAATTAATCGAAAGATCAACGGTTAACCTCAGAAACTATTCTGAAACCCTTCAGCAGCTTTAATGAATCGTGCCTCATTCCCTTCACCATCTTATACCCACTTGGTTCAGGACATGGTCTATGTGTGTCAGTCCTCACTAGCCTGACTACGTCACACCTAGCCCAAGTAATATCTTTCTCGTCCAACGGATTCTAATTACTCTCATGTATTTTAGAGATTCATACTCTGAACATGTCATGCTCTGGCCAGAGGCTTCGAGTAACAATCCGATGATAGGCCTTGGGTATACATCTCCTCGCAAGGAGTGGTGAATCCTTTGTAGGCTGTTCAAACATCTTCGGTCACTTCGGCTTATACCCAACCATCCTGGGTCCACACCTCCTTGGAGATGCTTTCTTAAGATGTCAAAGTATAAGTCTCCATGACCAAGATGACTTGAACACCGCAAGTCAAAGGAACATCGCACTTAAGCTACAGTAAGAACTTTCATTGACATATCTATATGCAGATTACCATATGAGGTTTTACAGCTAGTCACTCCAATGAACTAGTTCCCTTAACTAGCATTCATGTTTATCTCCGGACATCCCAATGTCACCAGCCAGTGAGAATCAGCTGATTAGAGAATAACCCATGCTAGTCTCAACAGAATTGATAGTGTCCGTATCTATCAATTCATCGACTAGGGACAATTTCAATACTTCACAATTGCACATGTAGAGATAATCACTAGTTGTGAATTCATCACAAATTCTCTTATGCTGTGAATTGTATTGCGGGCATTCAGTAAATGATTTTAAGATCTCAATCAAATACATGAACATGTATGCTCAAATAGTGAATATTCATTTATTAAAGTAAATGATTACAATCATAAGGCGATTACCTTAGGACACTTCTCTCATATTACTAACAGGGAGTGCCTCTTCTTATTTGATCCCGGGGCATGTCTACCAGTGGAGGTCTCGGGGGATCCCCTTCTCAAGAGGGTCTAGGGAGCCCTTGTAGCGACACGACCCCTCTAGCCCCATCAGGCGGCTCTCTAAGCCGTGCCCTACGGTCTTCCCACTCCCGGCAGTAGGTTTTTGTCTTCCCCAGATTCGAACCCTTGACCTCCAGGACAAGTACAAAGGTTCCTTGAATATGGTAGTCAAGTGATCACTTGGCTACCATATTCAAGGAACCTTTATGCTTGTCGTAGAGGCCAAGGGTTCGAATTTGGGAAAGGCAAAAATCCACTGCCGGGAGTGGGAAGACCGTAGGGCACAACTTAGAGTGCCGCTTGATGGGGCTAGAGAGGTCATGTCGCTACAGCCCTGGAGAGAGAGTCGTTCAGACTCGACACCTCTTGCCACATAGTTCTTCCATCCATGTGTCAGCCACGGGGTGCTTAACCCCATCAATAAGCATATAAATTAATACAAAGATATTATTTTATATTAATAATTATATAAATTAATTATTATTCATTTAAATAATATATATTTTAAATCAGAATATTAATTAAACGGTAAAACAATAAAAAATATTAAAAAATTATCAAAATGTAAATATGATTATTATATATTTTTAGACTTTTTTAGAATTTTTAAATAAAATTTCAAACAATATAAAATAATAAAAAAAATCAAAATATAAATCTTATTATTATATATTTTTAAAAATTTTAATCATTTTTTAAGAATTTTTAAATGAAATTTAATAAATAAAAATTTTCAAAATATAAATCTGATTATTATAATTTTTAGATTTTTTAAAGAATTTTTAAATGAAATTTAAAACAATACCAAAGAAAAAATATTAGATTATAAATCTAAGTTATTAAAGAATAAAATTTAGAATAGTGAAATTAAAATTTCAATATTAATTTAGGAATGGTTTAAATTAAATAAATCAAAAAAAAATTAATGGGCTAGGGCATCGCGACAATCGCATCTTCGATAGCATTGGCGGTGGCGAAGGCATCACGGGATGCCTTTGATGGTGCCGGAGGTATCCCACGACACCTCTGGCGCGTCCGGCGATCCCTCCGTAGGCGTTCAGCGAGCCATAGGCATTCGAAGGCGGTGCTTGTGATGCGGTTGTTACTTGCTAAGTTCGGGGGCATTGTCACCTTCGCTTGCCATCGTCTTTGCTCGCCGTCACCTTCGTATGTGGCGTCCGTGTGCGAATTTATTGTACGCAGGGTGCCGATTTTGTTCCCATCATGGGATGGTAAATTTCGTCAGTGCCGCCTGACACAAATGAGATTTTGAACACTGAATCAATATTCAATCTGAAGTCTATTTTGATGTGGACAATCAATGATTTTCTAGCTTACGGAAACCTAGTTGGATGTGCCACAAAAGGTAAATTTCGTTGCCCGATATGTGGTGAAGACATATGTTCTATGTGGCTTAAATATAGTAGAAACTTTGCATACTTTGGCCACTGGAGATTCCTTGCTCCTGATCATCCATATCATCAGAAAAAGATAGTGGTTTAATGGGAAAAAAAGAAAAAAGGGAAACCTAGACCTTTGAATGAGTTAGAAATACTCAATGTAATTAAAGTCATTGAAATGACTTGAGTAAAAAACAAAGGGTGAGACTATCAAAACTACAAAGAAAAAGAGGAAGGAGTAGGATAATTCAATAAATGTACAACAACCCGTTAAATTGTGGAAGAAAAAGTCAATCTTTCTCAAATTGTCATACTTGAGTGTAAGTTATCTGGCTCTATATTGTTAGGACTTTTGTGTCTAGCTAGAGGGGGGGGGGGGTTGAATAGCTCCACTTTGATTTTGTCTACAAATTGTTAGTGGAAGCACAAGAAGAATAGAGACAAAATCAAAACAAACTAAAGCAATGCTAACTCTCTTGATTTACTTGGTCTCCACCTCCTTGAGATGACTAATCTAAGGATCCACACCCACACAATCAATCTCCATTATGATCTTCTCCTTTGCAATTCAAGCTTAAAGGTGGAGAAATCCTTACAAGATGATCTCTTCCTCTTACAAAATTAGAATGATTTTTGGAGGAAGAAATTGAGAACTTGAAAGCATAGAGACTTCAGAACATGCAAGAAAGATGAGAAGATTAAGTTGTGCCTTCTTTAAGCTCTGAAATTTTCTATTGTACTTCCCTCGACATCAGTCGACTGATATCAGCATCAGTCAACTGATGTGCTTCAATGGTCACTATAGCTTACGTTTGATTTTCTGCTGTCAATGTATAACGGTAACCTAGCAGTCGACTGGTGACTGACCCAGTCAACTGATCTCTCTGATTGGTACTAGTCAACTGATTCTCTTATCAGTCGACTAATCTTTCTGTTTTGGTCCAAAATCGGGTAGCAGTCAACTGACTCCTAAATCAGTCGACTGATACATTGCTGCCCAGCCTGACTTAGCCTTTAAACACTTTCCATCAGCCTTGTGCCCTTAGGATGCTTTCGAGCCCTCGACTCCTCATTCTTGCACTTGCCTTGAGGTGCTTCCCTCGGTTTTGTCATGCTAAGTCTTCTTTTGCTAAGACTTCATACCTTGACTTTCCTTTGTACCTGCTTACTCAATTTTCATGTTAGATCAACAACATTACCTAACTTAAACTCATTTAGTCCAAACATCAAAAGCAGATAATGCTTGGAGCATGCTTGCACCAATATATATTATTCATCTTTTAATGAATTTGTTATATTAATGAACTATTTATACTTTGAAATGTATCGATGGTTACTTGTAGGGGTTCTTATTACGTTATAACTTAGATATGATGCATATTGAAAGAATATATGCAAGAATATCGTAGGCACATTGTTAAATGTGAAGAAAATAAAAATTAAAGATGGTGTTAATGCCTGCAAAAATTTGATGCATTTAAAAATTAGAGAAGAATTACATCCTCAATAAAAAGGAGAAAACATGTATAACCTATCTGCTGTGCCTTACACATAGTCTAAAAAGGAAATAAATGTATTTTACTCTAGGTTGAAGAAGATAAAGTTACCAGATGGTTGTAACTCAAATATTGGCAATTGTATATCTTTAGAAGGGTGTAAGGTTATTGGGCTGAAATCTCATGATTGTCATGTCCTAATACAACAATTGCTATCAGTTGCATTGAGATGTCTTTTGCCTAAATGTCCAAGCAATGCTGTATTTATGTTGTGTGAATTTTACAATGAATTATGTCAAAGAGTATTAGACAGGAACCATTTAGAACAACTCAAAGAGAATATTGCTGAATCTCTTTGCATGTTAGAAAGGTATTTTCTGTTGAGGCAATCTGTGGTCCGGAGTGATCAAGTGTTTTGATGTTTGGGCAAAGGGTTTAAGTTAGGTTTACCCTTGTATTCTTATATGTGTATGTTGAGTGTGCAAGTTGTACAGGTTACACATATGGACTTGACTGGACGGCCTCGGTACGGTGAAGGGTGGCATGAAGACAAGCTGGAGGCTTGTGTGCACCCGAGGGAACATGGAGAGCATGGGCGTTGAGCTGATGGGGGCGGACTTCGAGGCATGCGTGAAGGATGGCATGAAGGCAAGCTGGAAGCTTGCATGCATCCGAGGGACGAGAACAGAAGATGAAGAGGGTGCGAAGGCAATAGTCGAGGCTGCGGATGAGGAGTCAGTCGAGTCGTGAGGGTACGAGTGTTATGTGATTGTACTCGGGGAATCCTAGGGGTCGAGTGCTGAGAGAAGTGTACTCGGGAAGGGAAACCCTAGGTGTGTGAGTGGGGCTGTCGACTGCCTGGGAGGCAGTCGACTGATAAAACTCTCAGAATGATTTCGAGGCTAGACCAGTCGACTGGTAAAATGTCAGTCGACTGGTAACCTCGAAAACTAGCCGTTGGCTGGCAATTAAGGCTATACCAGTCGACTGGTAAATTGGCAGTCAACTGGTGGTGAGGGTTTCAGCCCGAGTCCTATTTAAAGAGGTCTTCGTGGTGGCTGAGATTCTTGACGAAACTCGCTTGGGTAAAGTGAGTTAGTAGTCTTTTGTGCTCAGGTAGCGTCCGAAGTGTTGTGGCGAGGTTTCTCCACCCACAAGGAGCGACGAGGGCTAGTCAGAGGTAATCCGGGGATTGATCCACCGACGGATTCTTGGATTAGTCACCCGTCCGGGGTGGATACCAAGTAAACCTGGTTTGTTAGCATTGTTTTCTATTATTTGTTCTTTTTATTATTGTTTCCGCTGTGCAACTAACAATGTAGGTACATGAACAAATCGGGAATTGCTATTCACCCCCCCTCTAGCATATGGAATCGATCCTACCAATTTGTATCAGAGCGTAGGACCGCTCTTGATTGGACTAACCGCCGAGGGAGCACACGCTGAGGAGAAGAAAATGGAAGATAAGTTGGGGGACGATATCTACACTCCACGCCTTACGATCATGAGGACTTTAACTTTTGGAGGGCGAGAATCAAGACTTGGTTCAGGATGCAGTGGGCATGTCGAATCGCGCTTGAAGAGCCATATGAGATTCCAAAGGATAAGCACAGGAAGAGGCTTAGGCCTAGATATTGGAATCAAGAGCAACAAGACCAATCCAAGGTGAATAAGAAGGTAATTGATGTATTGATTAATATTTTGCCTAACAATGTCTTGAGTGATGTAGGAAAATATTCAAATGCACATGAGCTATGGAAAAAGGTGGTTGAATTCCATGAAAATCCTACACGAGTCCAACTAATAGAAGATCCCAATGAAGTGAGCTCCATGATTCAAGAAAAGGAGAAAATTGAGTCATCTACATCTTCAAGTGAGGGAGAGAGTGAAAGATCATCATCCTCCTCAAGAGAAGAAGAGGAGGTATCGATTTCAAAAATTGAGGGGGAGGAGAGACCCTCATTCCCACAAGAATAAGAAAAGGCTTCAACCTCCACCAAAGCTAAATTGAAAGAGCACATCACATGCTTTGGTTGCAACAAAAGGGGCACTACAAGGACAAGTGCCCAAATGGTAAGAAAGAGGTACTTTCTAAACCCGGGTCCATTCAATTTAAATCTAACATGAATTGTAGGAATGGTGAAGACCAAGAAAAGAAAAAGAAGATTCGATGCTTTATGTGTGGTGAGCTAGGGCACTATCACACTAAGTGCCCAAGGAGTAAAGAGTTCAAGAAAATGGAGCACTTGAGGAGATGGGAGAAAGAAGAAAGCAAGAGGAGAAGAAGCCCACATCAAGGTGGAATTCCAAAGGTAAGGAAGGTAACTCCTAACCTAAAGCCAAAATGTAATTCAATTTCAAGTGCCTCCTTGCATATTAAAAATCATGTTAATTATTCATCCATGCATGCTAGGATTAATGAAAATTGTCTACTTGTGCATAATTTTAGATTTAGATATAATGATAGGACTAGGGTTAACATGGTAGATCAAAACCCTAGGAGAAGCATCCATAATGATAGACCAAGACCTCTAGACCTAAGGATCATGGCACTAATCCCAAGAAGGGAAGGAATGTGCCTAGGAAAATTGGTAGTTCTAGGAATGTCCAAAGTGGACATATGGACTACAAGGTTAAAGGTCTAGAAAGGGAAAATCAAACCTTGAGGGCAAGGCTTGACAAACTTGAATAGACCCTAGAAAGATTCAAGGTTGGATCTAAGGGTCTGGATATGGTGTTGGATAGCATAAAACCCAACTATGATAGATCGGGATTGGGATACCGGTCTAAGACCTCTAAGGCCAACAAAAAGAAGTATGCTGGGGAGGCATACAATCATGGTAAGGAGGGAAAGTCCAAGGATGGTAAGGGAATGCCATCCAAAGGTAAAAAGAGTGACTTAACCAAGGACAAGGTGTCCAAGGTTAAGAAGGTCAATTTTGTAGGCCAATAGTCACTGGTGGCACACTGGTGTGGCCTTGTATGGATTGAGTCACCTAGGGAGGTGGCTAAGGCAAAGAGCTCAAGGGGGAGCTCTAGGAGTCTTTGGAGTCTATGGTAAATGGATCTCAAAAGTTTCTCTCCTAGGAAATTAGGTGAATTGTGCCAAAAAGGGTTGGAAGACTTGGGTAAGTCTTAATCCTTGGATTTGGCACATTAAAAGGGAATTTAGGGAGAAAAATATAAAAATACGATTATATTGGGTAAAATTAGGTTTTAATGTGTGAATACCACATAATTCAATGATAGAAATGAATTATGATCAAGCATTGGAAGATACATTGAGGAGAAGTCGAAATTAGAACTATTGGAAGGAGTCTAATTGATACAATTTAGAAAGTTGTGAATTTTGTACCAATCTTGGAATTTGGAGGACATGTATTTGGAATCATATTTTTCCCAAGTAGATATAGGCCTCACAAATCACCCTACAAAATTTCAGATTTTTCGGAGTTTTGTAGAATTATTTAGGGATTTCTGAAATTAAGCTGAAAACCTGAAAATCAGGTATCAGTCGACTGCCCTGGGGGCAGTCGACTGATCCGAGTGAATTTCAGCCTTGAGAGCTCTCTGTTCGATTTGCCATTTGGGCAATCGACTGATCAGTAGGGCTAGAGAAAAATGGCTATTAAATGTTAGAATGTGATGTCTAAATCAAGATCCTTGATTATACTCCTTGAACAAGGGTTTGTCTCATGGTTTATTGATGATTGTATGAAATGAGACTATATGGATATTATGGATAATTCAAGAAAGATTGATAAGAGATAAGAAAGAGATTTCTTTTTATATTTGAGAATATTGAAAAGAAAGAGTTAAGGACAATTCCTTGTGTAATTTGATGATGGTTAGAATTGACAAACACAAAGAATCATAAATAGAGTTCAAAATTGATACAAAATGCCAATCTTTTGAGGAAATTAGAAGTCGTACCGAAAGTCAAGCACGTTTGTAGTTTTCATGAAAACACATTTTTCAAGGATAGGCTATATCCTAGCATATGTGCTTGCAAACCTTTTAGATTTTTTTAAGTGTTGGTGAGTTCTTTTTGGCACTAGGGATAGGGTTGCTTGGGGGCATTCCTTAGTGGTGCCCAAGGGAGAAGAACTTGGTGGTTAGGTTGGGTAGAACCTAACTTGAGTCATGGTGTTAAGTTGGGTAAATTTCACCTAGGTAAAATGAAAAATTGGGAGAAGGCATAGGTTAAGGTGGAGGTTGCCTCCTTATTTGCCTTAATTTTCATAAGAAATTTTTGGATTTTGTGTCCAACTTGGGAACGGTGATAGATACATGGTGAAATATATTTTTCACAAGTAGGTATGGGTACCGCAAATTTCTTCACGAAATTTGGGAATTTTTGGAGATTTGTGGAATTTCTGGCGCAATTCTGAAATTGGGTAGAAATACTGAATTTCATAGTATCAATCGACTGCCAACAGGGGCAGTCGACTGCCCAGGTCTGATGTGTGTATCAGCAGCTGGTTTGGTGCTCAAATGATAGGAAACAAGTGTATGAGGGTTTAGTACGCTGTGTTTAGAATCATTAGGGATTCAAAGAACCAATAATTGCGATATTGTTGGGTTCTTTTTGATGTTAGGCAAAGGGGGAGAAGTTTGGGTTTAAGTTGGGAAATCAAACATACCTTTGCAAGAAACCCTAGGTTTAGGGGGAGCTGAGATTAAGGGGGAGCTCCATTCTTGGCGTAAGGGGAACCTTGGAAAGGTTCTTAAAAAGCCTTTGTAAGTCCAATGTAGGGGGAGCTTGGGAGAATCTTTAAAAAGCCCATTTTGTGGTGAAAAATCCTAACTTGGAGGGTTAGGTGGTGAAAGTCCTGACTCGGAGAGTTAGGTGGTGAAAATTCCTAACTTTGGGGAGTTAGGTGTGGAAAATCCTAACTTGGAGGGTTAGGTGGTGAAAATTCCTAACTTTGGGGAGTTAGGTGTAGAAAATTTCTAACATGGAGGGTTAGGTGTGGGATGCCAAACATTGACTACTAACTTGGAGGGTTAGGTGTATACATTGCATATGCATTTGTTTAGCATAGTTTTTGATATTGACTACTATCTTATTTCCCTAACTCAAACGTATTGCCAAATATCAAAACGGGGGAGATTGTTAAGGCAATCTGTGGTCCGGAGTGACCAAGTGTTTTGATGTTTGGGCAAAGGGTTTAAGTTAGGTTTACCCTTGTATTCTTATATGTGTATGTTGAGTGTGCAGGTTGTACAGGTTACACATATGGACTTGACTGGACGGTCTCGGTACGGTGAAGGGTGGCATGGAGACAAGCTGGAGGCTTGTGTGCACCCGAGGGACCTTGGAGAGCAGGGACGATGAGCTGATGGGTGAGGACTTTGAGGTATGCGTGAAGGATGGCATGGAGGCAAGCTGGAAGCTTGCGTGCATTTGAGGGACGAGAGCCGAAGATGAAGAGGGCGCGAAGGCAATAGTCGAGGCTGTGGATGAGGAGTCAGTCGTGTTGTGAGGGTACGAGTGCTGTGTGATTGTACTCGGGGAATCCTAGGGGTCGAGTGCTGAGAGAAGTGTACTCGAGAAGGGAACCCCTAGGTGTGTGAGTGGGGCAGTTGACTGCCTGGGAGGCAGTCGACTGGTAACCCCGAAAACTAGCCGTTGGCTGGCAATTAAGGATAAACCAGTCAACTGGTAAATTGGCAGTCAACTGGTGGTGAGGGTTTCAGCCCGAGTCCTATTTAAAGAGGACTTCGTGGTGGCTGAGATTCTTGACGAAACTCGCTTGGGTAAAGTGAGTTAGTAGTCTTTTGTGCTCAGGTAGCGTCCGAAGTGTTGTGGCGAGGTTTCTCTACCCACAAGGAGTGACGAGGGCTAGCCGGAGATTATCCGGGGATTGATCCACCGACGGATTCTTGGATTAGTCACCCGTCCGGGGTGGATACCAAGTAAACCTGGTTTGTTAGCATTGTTTTCTATTGTTTGTTCTTTTTATTATTGTTTTCACTGTGCAGCTAACAACGTAGGTACAAGAACGAACCGGGAATCGCTATTCACCCCCCCCTCTAGCGTACGGAATCGATCCTATAAATTTCCACCTTTCTTTACCATTTCGGTTCATTTGACAATTCATTTAGTAAGAGAAGCTCGCTTGTATGGACCAACCCACTTCCAACGGATGCATCCATTTGAAAGGTAATAAATATCATTCAACAAATTAGATTTTACTATCAACAACTCTTGATTGTGAATTTTGTTTTGTTATTTAGATTTATGAAAACACTTAAATGTTATGTGAAAAAATGAGCAAGGTTAGAGGGTTGCATAGCTGAGTGTTATCTTGCAGAAGAAAGAATGAGATTTTGTTGTTCATATTTTAAAAAAGATGATTTTATTGGTGCCCATTCTAATTGGAATGAGGATATGGAGAATGGATTAGTGGAAGGCCGCTCAATTTCTAAAGGAAAAGAAATGATTATAGAAGACCATTTGTTGTAAGCCACACATCAATATGTGTTATTCAATGCTACAGAAGTTGAATCTTACTTTCAGTGAGTATAATTAATTACAAACCCTATTAGATAGGTATAGTCTATTATATAATTTGTTTTTTCTAACAATCGTGCTTCTATTATTTTAAATAGGATGTACATCTAGGAGCTTAAACTAGAAGATCATCATTTCATAACTAATGAAGCATTGTTACAAAAGCAACATATGAAAACATTTGCTCAATGACTATCAAAACACAATCTTGATAACTCATCAAGCAGAATCTAGTGGCTAGCGCATGGTCCAAGAAAACATGTTATATCTTATACGAGTTATATTATAAATGGACATCGATTCCACACAATTAATGTTGAAAAAAATGGCACAATATAGTGGTATTTCAATTGAAGCTGATACTATTTGTTAATCTAGTGCTAATGATTATTCATATAAGAGGAAGAGTTTCATATTACGAGGTTATACGAGATATTTTTACTAGACTACTATTCTTTCAAAGTGACTGTTTTTATGATTGGGCTAATACTAGAACTGGGATTAAAATGGAAGATGATTTTATACTGGTCAACTTACACCAAGGATTAAAAACTTTTGAAAGTGATCCTTTCATTTTAGCATCTCAAGCAAAGCAAGTATTCTATTCTAAAGACAATGATGAATCAAATTGGTATGGGTTGCTGGTATTCATGACATGAATTTAATTGAAGGGAAGTTTATACATCATCAATACCTCCTAATGTGTCTAGACTTAATATTAACATTATTGAGAAAGAACCATATATAAGGAATGACTGCGATGGAATTGATGTCACAGATCCACGACTTAACTTTTAAGGTGTAGATTTTATAGTATGTTAATGCAATAATAAATGTTCTTAAGTTCCATTATATTTTTATCATTTATGTATTTTTTCCGTTAGATTTATTTTTAGCAATGTAACCTACAATATTGTTTATGGCAGGTCATTATATATGATTCAAAAGATGAGAAAAATGAGGAATAAATACAATAAAGCAACTATAGAAGAAATTCAGGTGATATTGTATTCTTCATAAAATCTTGGTCTATTTTAATAAAGTATACTTATACATTTTGATCTCTATATGCTATTTTGTAGGACAATATAGGTAAGAGCTATTGATAATGGACTCTAACTCTTCACCTGATATATCACAAGATTTCATGGTAAAGAGTCAATTGATAATGTCAAAAATGATAAGAAAAAAGGAAGGGATCCATCAAAGTTGAATTTATCTAGTGGTCATCAAAAATCTAAAGAGCTAGAGCATAATGAGTTTGGACAACCAATTGGAGTTAATTATGTGAAGTATGCTTCTTTTCTAGGTTACATGAAAAGGAATTTGTATCATATATATTAGATGGGTGGAATGATGTCGATGAAGAAGTGAAGAATAGGATGTCGAGTTGTCTTCAAGTAATGTCAAGAGTTGTTGAAATTTTAAGTGTGATTCTATAACATATAGTAGATATAATTGTTGGTGCTGGAAGCACCAGATCGAACCTGATTTTGATAATGACAAAGGGTTCAAAGTTAAGTTTATATTATGATCTAATGGATTTACCAAGTGTGCAGGAAAGTCCTAGTTTACCTAGGCACAAAGTCTTGACCTACAGGGTTGAGCAAGAAGACCTAGCCAAGGGTTGGGCAAGAAGTCTTGGTCGTGGACTGGGCACCGAAGTCCTGATCTAGAAGATTGGGCAGGAGTCTTAGCCGAGCGAGGATTGTGGATAGAAGTAAAGGCGGGTCGAGGTACGGACATCTCGAAATCCGACAGTCTCGAAGGCCTAGCAAAAGTCCAACCGGAGGAGCTGGTTGGCAAAAGGTAACTTCTCCTGAGAGGAGTAGGTGAGGACGCATTCCCCGGAAGAGGGAACAGTAGGCGTCGGTTTGACCTAGGGTTTCATTTTGAAATCCAAAGTCAGAACCAAGACAGCTCCAGCTGTTATCCATGCATTGATATTATTAATGTTATATTGTTCTTAAACTAACCCTGGTTGCAGGAGTGAAAGGGACGTTTCCTGCGGGTGAGAGGTTGAGCTGGCAGGTTGCCATGTCAGCAACTCAGGTGCCCGTGAGCCATCAGGAGCCTCAAAGGTCCCAGGCACCCAAGATCGAGGGATATGATTTGGCCGAATCTGCGGATAAGCACGCACCCGATTCGCTACACGTGGTAGGGGCCCAAGAAGGCTCAGGCGCCCGAGAACAGGCTATATAAGGGGCATCACCCCTTTGCTTTCCACATCAACTCAGAATTCTTTCAGAATAGCTTTCTTGTGACTCAAACACTCCAACGCTCTCCGAATCTCTTCCGTGCTCGAGTTTCTTGTGTTGCCAACGATCAAGATCGATGACACGCTACCCAAGACATTCTGTAATCTTACTGGTGTCATTGGTATATTTAATTTCACTGTTTAATTCTGTACTCCAATTATGCATTTCTAAATCATATTTTCGGTTATAGAATTGCCCAACAAAAATGGTCAAGGACCGTGGGCCTTGGAGTAGGAGCTGTTAAAGACTCTGAACCAAGTAAAAAGAAACATGTTAACATTGTTTCTTTATTCTTCGGCTGCATTTTTTGTTTTCCAAAAAATTTTCAGTAATCGCTATTCACCCCCCCCTCTATCGATTACAATGATCCCACAATAATTTTATGCTTCTTAATATACAGGAAAATTATAATATTGAGGAGTGTGAAAAGAAAACTGACTTTCAAAAGATAGCCAAGTTGTGGTGTGATAGAAAGTCGAAGCTGCAAATACTTGTACGAGAAGTTGATGCTGGTAAAGAAGTTTCATGAAATCTTAATCTTTTGAAGCTTGAATTTATTAATCAAGAATAGTGGGAATTATTTGTGAAGAGGAGACTATCACTTGAATTTCAAATAAGTATTAATTTTTGTACAACCACTTAATAAATTTTGTTGTATTAGAAATATTTTGTGGATTTAAAAAGATAATCGATTATATATATGAATATGTTAAATATATTTTTCTTATTAGGAAAAAAGAAAAATATTTAGAACAATCAGGGTAAATCAAGATCACATTTACAGGATGAGCCAAAGAGGTTATGCTCATTTGATTAACATTATGGTATGTATTATGATTTTTTAAAATGTTATGAAAAGTTATGCCAATATACTTAACATTATTATTTTGTCCTAACTATTTTTATAAAACACTATATATTTAGGAAAATGTTGTTGGTTCTTGGATGGCTATAGAGGGGGGGGGGTGAATGTAGCCAGACACACAAATATTCGTCTCTTTGAATTTCTCTGCACTTAGGTTAGCAGCAGCGGAAACAATACAAGTATAAATGCAGAAACAGATTAAGCAAAGAACAGAGCACGTAAACCAGTCGCTAACACGAGGATGTACAAGGTTCGGGGATAACTTGTCCCTACTCCTTGGCGTGCCCGTGAGGTGGGCGATCCCTTGATCGTCGGCAGATCAAGCCCCGGTGAACCCGGATATAATAGCCTCCTTCTCGGAGAAGAAACCTCTCCATAATCGCCTCGGTAGGATAGTGGTTAAGTGCACAAGACAACAAGAAGGAAGCTCTCAGATACAACAGCAGCGCTCAAGAATGAAGACTACACAGAGAGCTCAAACCATAGCGAAACCCATAGCAACAACCTTTGCTTGTTTTCCTGTTCATTCTACCCTTGCTCCTCTGGATCTCCGCTTCTTCTTAAGCTCCTGCTCACCATCGCCAGGCTCCATCAGCACCCACTAAGCCACAGCCTGACCCATTGACTCCACTGAGCACTCAGTCCACTGAAGACCTCTTCAGCTGAGCGTTTGTTAGTCGCCAGCCGCGCGCCAGAAGCCGTTGAGACCTGGACACAGGAAACAGACAAACCTGCCACAGTGAAAGTCGCCATTGACTCTTCTCCTTGGCTTTTATCATCCCTGCAACGTCTGCACACTTCAACAGATGATTAGCAAAGCATATCAAGAGAAATCAGCAGTGTATCAGAAAGGATCAGAAGCAATTCATAATGTCTGACAACGCTTTCAAATTAAAGTTTAGACACTGATCGGTCACCAGACCGATCAGTGATGACCCTGATCGGTCACCAGACCGATCAGTGATGACCCTGATCGGTCACCAGACCGATCAGGGTAAGCCCTGAATGATCAGGCTCAAGCCTGATCGGTCCACAGTGAGAAACCAGCGATCGCAGACTTCTTGTGATCGGTCACACTAACCGATCATAGATCGTGGATCACCCCTGATCGGTCACCAGACTGATCAGGGTGTGCCCTGATATGTCACCAGACCTATCAGGGTGTTCCCTGATCGGTCACAAGACCAATCAGGAGCTGAACAGAAACATTTTGTTTCCTCTCTGATCGTTCACCAGAACGATCAGAGATCGATCCGGGTTCGGGAACCTCACTCGGGAGCTTCACTCGGGAGCATGTGCCTCTGATTGGACTCCAGACCGATCCAGACTCTTGGCTTACTCATGCTTAGTCCCCCGGACCAAGTTACTGGCTAAAACCCACAGGTTCACTTCCAGAAGCCCCAGATCTGTCACCAGACCGATCAGGGTGTGCTGTGATCAGTCACCAGACCTATCAGGGTGTGCCCTGATCGGTCACCAGGCCTATCAGGGTGTTCCCTAATCGGTCACCAGACCAATCAGGGTGTTCCCTGATCGGTCACCAGACCAATCAGGAGCCAAACAAAATCATTTTGTTCCCTCTCTGATCGTTCACCAGAACGATCAGAGATCGATCCAGGCTCAGGAGTTCGGGAACTTCACTCGGGAGCTTCACTCGGGAGCATGTGCCTCTGATTGGACTCCAGACCGATCCAGACTCTTAGCTTACTCATGCTTAGTCCCCCGGACCAAGTTACTGGCTAAAACCCACAGGTTCACTGCCAGAAGCCCCTGATCTGTCACCAGACCGATCAGGGTGTGCCCTGATCGGTCACCAGGCCTATCAGGGTGTTCCCTGATCGGTCACCAGACCAATCAGGGTGTTCCCTGATCGGTCACCAGACCAATCAGGGTGTTCCCTGATCGGTCACCAGACCAATCAGGAGCCGAACAAAAACATTTTGTTCCCTCTCTGATCATTCACCAGAACGATCAGAGATCGATCCAGGCTCAGGAGTTCGGGAACTTCACTCGGGAGCTTCACTCGGGAGCATGTGTCAACTTCCGATCGGACTCCAGACCGATCCAGACACTTGGCTTGCTCATGCTTAGTGTCTCAGACCAAGATTTCATGCTCGGCTTCACTCACTGGGACTTTGTTCAACCTAGCTTTACTCACTAGGACCTGGCTTCACTCACCAGGGTTTCGGTCACCTATCTTCACTCGCTAGGACCCGACTTCACTCACCGGGATTTCCGTCACCCGGCTTCACTCACCAGGACCCGGCTTCACTCATCGGGATTTCCGTCACCCGGCTTCACTCACTAGGACCCGGCTTCACTCACCGGGATTTCCGTCACCTGGCTTCACTCACCGGGATTTCTGTCACCTGGCTTCACTCACCGGGATTTTCGTCACCCGGCTACACTCACCGGGATTTCCGTCACCCGGCTTCACTCATGTAGCGACCCGCCTTCTCTACCTTAGACGGTCCGCTACTTTATCTACTTCTTGACTCTAATGCACGACTAAGAATGCGGAACTTCTTTTTTTTCTTTTAAATTCATCTAGGGATGATATTCTAACTCTAATAGTCATGCATGATACAATGACATACTTCCTTTCTCTAGAACTTCACTGCAATGGTACCAGTCGACTGCCATCTAACCAGTCGACTGGTATCGGCCACAGAAAGTTTCTGGGCGCGGCACCAGTCGACTAGCCTCTTGGCAGTCGACTGATGCATCGAACAGCAGCTACTGTTCGATAGGGCAGTCGACTGATACTGAACCAGTCGACTGGCACGCCTGAAAGTCTGAAATTTCAGATTCGAAACCTTGTATCAAAAGTCTACCAAACGTATGGTTTCAAGCCATACAAAGACACAACAACATTTCTATACTCTATACTAGTTTCCTAAACATTTTAGCCAATCAAAACAACTTCATAAACTCGAAATTAGAACTTTTGCGGAAGTAATTAAGTTATGAAAATCTATATAAACTTTTAACTAGAGTTTTGTACCAAACTTAACTCCTATGCATTCATAATACCAAAACACATGTTCTAAACATTTCTAAAGCATTGTGGAATGTGTATGCAACTTTTCTAAGCATGTTTAAGCAATAAAACTTGATTCAAAGGGAAACTACCAATATCTTGGCACATGCATCAATTAGCTCCATCAAGTATCAATATTCAAAACTACTCACACTCATACTCATCCAATGCCATCATAAGGATATGTATGCTAATTAAAATGACATGGAATCTTTACTCATGGTTTTAAGACATGTAAAATATCTGAAACGCAATTACTTGGATAAATGCTATATGATCTAACTCAAACTAAGACTTTATAATAAATACACTTTGAGTCTTTTATTCATCTTGTCCCAAGGACCTCTCCAAGGTCAGCCACCACACCCACATCACTCAGCACCGCCTTGTCGCCTTCCTTCAGAATTGCTTGCCTTTACCTTTACCTGCAGCAAGAGGAAATGCAACTAATAAGCAAAAGCTTAGTAAGTACTATCTAGCTCACAAAATCTCGAAATGTGCAAGCATGCTTTTTAAAACGATGTGAAATCACATGAGATACTTGTATGCTTAAAAGAAACACTAAAACAACATGTATAACTCAAGACATGCATACTAAAGCACTAATAAGTCTTAACTTACTTGTTCTTGGCTTAACTTGAAACTTTAGCAATTCTTTAACTTTAATTCTTTCTTTAACTTTTAGAAAACTTCTTTAAACTTTAGAAAAACTTTGCTAAAGCATATACTTGCAAATAATATCTCACTTGGATCCACTTAAGACGTAAGTACCATCTTATGCGCGTTCCCTAAAAGGTTGGGGTAGCGAGCCACCAATCCTAATAGAGCAGACCTTGGTCTACCAGGGCCAAGACCTTGGAATTGGACACCTGGATTTCTTTAACGACGCCCTTGGACGCCGGGTACTGGCCTTAGAAAATAAAATAGCTTTTCTTTCTTATCTTTAAATGCCTTGGCATTTTAACGAGCCCCTTGTGTGCCCAAATCCCTAAGTCTTGACTTTTGGGGATTTCTTAAGGCCTTGGCCTTTTCTTTTCTTATCTTTATCTTCTCTTTTCTTTTCTCATAACTTTTCTTAGACCCTAACCTCATATAGGGTGCTTAATTAACTTATACAAGCATATAATGAACTAAGATCACATGCAAAATCTTAAACAAAAAGGAAATATCTCTTCTAAAACTTTCGAGGGAAAATTCTTGCGGGAAAACCGCCTCTTACTGCAGGTGAGCAGTACTTACATTGATATCTTGGACTTACAACCAAGAACGGCGTCGGAGGTTCCGGAGAAACTCGGAGTCTCGGAGATTTCTTCGCGCTCACGCGTTCCTCTCGTCGTGGGGATTCCGAATATTAGAAGATCTCTCGGAAGAGAGCCTTGGCCGGCCACCGGAGGAAGCCTTAGGGCTTGGTGTGTCTTCGCCCAAGGGAGGAGAGAGGGGCGGCGTGAGGGTTTGGGCGAGGAAGAGGGTTTGAGTTGAGAGAAAATAAAACTTCTCTCTTTAATTATCTATTTATACTTATGGGGGCGAATTTACCTAATTACGCCTTATCTATTGTTTCGCTTGATCATTTTCAACAAAAACGAACCAGCCCAGCTGGTCCGCCCATTCTTGTCTCAAGTGTAGGTGAAGGGATCAATTCCCACCTATGCGATTTTCTGTTTATAACCCTTTTTGCCACTTTCGTTTACGGAAAAATTCTATAAAAATATCCATAAATTTGGAATAAATTCTAAGATATTTCTAAAATTAGTTTCGAGAATTTTCGGGCGTTACAATCCCCCATACCTTATAAAAAGTTCATCCTCGAACTTAGAACAATTCTGGATATCTTTCTCTCATGCTGTCTTCACGTTCCCAAGTAGCTTCCTCATGCTTTTGATTCTGCCAGATGACCTTCACTAGTGACACTTCTTTATTTCTTAATCTTTTAACTGCTTTGTCCACTATCTGTGTCGGTCTGCTCTCATAGCTAAGATCTTCTTGGATCTGTACTGACTGAGGCTGAATCACTTGATTGGGATCGTGAATACACTTCCTTAGCATAGACACATGAAATGTACTGTGGATAGCTGACATATCCTCTGGCAAGTCCAGCTCATAGGCTACCTTCCCAACTCTCTTTATAATCTTGTAGGGTCCTATGTAGCGAGGGCTCAGCTTGCCCTTTTTGCCAAATCTCATCACTCCCTTCATAGGAGCGACCTTGAGGAATACTGAATCTCCAACTTGGAATTCCAGTGGCCTACGGCGTGTGTCAGCATAACTTTTCTGTCTACTCTGGGCAGTCTCAATCCTCTGGCGAATCGTCTGGATAGCCTGAGTGGTCTCATCTATAAGCTCAGTCTGGCTGCCTAGTCCGGACTCCATCTCTTTCTTCTCACCAGCTTCTTGCCAACATATGGGTGATCTGCATTTCCTGCCATATAATGCTTCATAAGGTGTCATCTTGATAGTGGCCTGATAGCTATTGTTGTAGGCAAACTCAGCTAAGCACAGAAATTTGCACCAACTACCTTTAAAGTCCAACGCACAAGCCCTGAGCATGTCTTCTAAAATCTGATTTACTCTCTCTGTTTGTCCATCTGTCTGGGGATGGAAAGCTGTGCTGAACTGAAGTCTGGTGCCTAGGGCGTCCTGAACACACCTCCAAAAATGGGAGATGAACCGCAAATCTCTGTCAGAAACGATCGACTTCGGAACTCCGTGAAGCCTGATTACTTCTTTCACGTACAGCTGTGCTAACTGCTCTACTGAATGCGATACCTTGATGGCTAGAAAGTGGGCAGACTTGGTCAATCTGTCCACTATCACCCAAATTGCATCGTGTCCATGGGTGGTTCTTGGAAGACCTGTGATAAAGTCCATGGATATTTCTTCCCACTTCCACTCTGGAATGGGAAGTGGCTGTAGAACTCCTCCTGGTCTCTGGTGCTCTGCCTTGACTCTCTGGCATGTCAGGCAGGTGCTGACATATTTGACTACATCTCGCTTGAGTCCAGACCACAAGAACCTTTGCTTTAAATCTTGGTACATCTTGGTAGAACCAGGATGCATAGAGTACGGGATACTGTGGGCTTCTTCTAAAATATTCTTTCTTAGTTCCTCATCATTGGGGACGCAAAGGCGGTCTCCAAGATAGAGGATGCCACTATCTGATACTCGAAACTCTGAATTTTCTGCCTCTTGGATCTCCTGCTTGATCTTCTGGATCTCTGGGTCTTGACTTTGCTTTCTTTGTATATCCACAAGCAGGGTTGACTCTAGAGTCAATGCAAAAAGTTGCCCAATTATTACCTCGACTCCAAAATCCTTTATTTCTTTCTGAAGTGGTAGAGATAGTGATGATAGGGACATCAGTGCTGCATAGGATTTTCTGCTCAGTGCATCTGCCACTTTATTAGCTTTACCTGGGTGGTAGAGGATTTCACAGTCATAATCTTTGACCAACTCTAGCCACCTGCGCTGCCTCATATTCAGATCCTTCTGAGTGAAGAAGTACTTCAAACTCTGATGGTCTGTGAAGATCCTGCACTGCACTCCATACAGGTAGTGTCTCCAGAGCTTCAGTGCAAAAACCACAGCTGCTAGCTCAAGGTCGTGGGTAGGGTAATTCTTCTCATAGTCCTTGAGCTGTCTGGAGGCATATGCTATTACTTTACCGTCTTGCATGAGGACAGCTCCAAGGCCCATCTTGGATGCATCACTGTAGATGTTAAAGGCCTTGTCACTCTCTGGAACAGTCAGGATGGGAGCACTAGTCAATCTTTTCTTCAGTTCTAGGAAGCTGTGCTCGCATTTATCTGACCACTCAAACTTCTGATTCCTCCTGGTCAGGGCTGTGAGTGGAGAGGCTATTCTGGAAAAGTCCTCCACAAATTTTCTGTAATATCCTGCCCGGCCTAAGAAGCTTCTGATCTCACTGGCATTCTTTGGTTGACTCCAGTTACTAACTGCTTCAATTTTGGCTGGGATTACCATAATACCTTCCTTGGAAATAATGTGGCCTAGGAAGGCCACCTGATCAAGCCAAAACTCACACTTTGAGAATTTGGCGTACAACTCCTTCTGCTGTAAGGTTTGCAACACTATCTTCAGGTGTTCTTCATGTTCTTTCCGAGTCTTTGAATACACTAGGATATCATCAATGAAGGCAATGACGAACTTGTCCAGAAAATCCTTGAACACTCTATTCATTAGATCCATAAACGTCGCAGGGGCGTTTGTCACTCCAAAGGGCATGACCACAAACTCATAGTGCCCATATCTTGTACTGAAAGCAGTCCTTGGCACATCACTCTCCTTCACTCTGAGCTGATGGTAACCTGATCGCAGATCTATCTTGGAGAACACTGTGGCTCCCTTCAGCTGATCAAATAAATCATCTATCCTTGGCAAAGGATAGCTGTTCTTGATGGTTACCTTATTCAAAGCTCGATAATCTATGCACATTCGCATAGATCCATCTTTCTTCTTGACAAACAGTACAGGAGCTCCCCAAGGTGAATGACTAGGGTGGATGAAACCCTTGTCAAGCAGCTCTTGCAATTGTTCTTGTAATTCTTTCAGTTCTGCTGGTGCCATGCGATAAGGTGCCTTCGAAATTGGGTTGGTCCTGGGGCCAACTCAATTTCAAACTCAATTTCCCGATTGGGAGGGAGTCCTGGTAACTCTTCAGGCAACACCTCAGGATAGTCACAGACTACCCTCACTTCTTCTCTCTTCAATCCTTCTCCTTGACTTGCATCCACTATATGAGCTAGAAAACCAGAGCACCCCTTCTCTAACATTCTCTGAGCTGTAAGGTAGATAGGAACCTATTTATCTTTCTCCTTGGGTCTCCAATAAACTCAAATGAAGGTTCTGCTTCCGGTGTGAACTTGACTTTTCTCTTGCGGCAGTCTATAGAAGCATTATACTTACTCAATAAGTTCATTCCTAAAATGACATCGTAATCCTTCATCTCAAGGACTACCAAGTCACTGTAGAGCTCTCAGTTGGAAATCTAGATTGATACTGCCCTTAGCCTCTCAGTAGAGGCCATTACTTCCCCTGACGGTAAGGTTGTTAAGAACTTCATCGTTCAACCTTTCTGGTGGCCTTTATACTGTTTAAGTAGTGCTCAGTGATCAAAGCACTACTTATTAGTTCTTCGGAGGTTTGCAGCCTCTTAACACCGCTAGCCCCCTTTAACGCTATCTCAGGCCTTAACATCTTGAGCATTAGCCTAACTATCTCTTTTTCTGTGCTAACTAGCTCTGGGCACAGATGAGCTAACCGCTTAAACATCTTCACTGCTTCATCTACGGATAGTTCTCCTTGTCTGAACTCCGTGAATTCATCATAATGCTTGTTGGTTACTTGCATGTGAAAGTATTCTTCGAAGAACTCAGTCTCGAAGTCGGCCCATGTCATCTGGCTGACATTTCTCTTGGCCTTGACTCTCTTCCACTATATTCTAGCATCTCCCGTAAGGCAGAAAGATGCACACTTTATCTTCTCTACCTCATGCCAGTCCAGTAGCCCTACTATTCTTTCCAACGTTTTGAACCATGCTTAAGCATCCCATGGTTTGCTTGTGCCTGGGAAGTTCCCTGGCTTCAGTTTCTTCTACTGAATGAGGTACGCTTCTTGCCTTACCCCCCTTGTCGGACTACAGATGTAATCGATGGGTCTTCGATCACAACTGGTGCCACTACATTCGCCACCGGCGAGGTAATAATAACGACCTGCTAGTTAGCCATCCTAGTGGCAATAACTTGCTGTTGTTCTGCTAACTGTCTCTGTAACTGAGCCACCACGTCTAAGAGATTTGGTGGGGGTACTGACTGTTAAATCCGACACTTTCGACTAGGTCCTGGTAATTTTCAAAGGATTATCGGGAAGGTTTTGAGGTTTCAGAGTCCTCGGAGACAAACTTAGGGACCGAAATGTAATTGAACAAACAATTATAAGGACTAACTTGTAATCAAGTTTGGACCCTAGGGGTGGTTTTGTGATTAGATGGAAATTGGTTGGACCAAAACGCAAAATGCCCATCACTTATATCCCTTGACCTAAACCTATTCGGCCCGACCACCTATGCGACCTCTCCGCCGCACACCTCACTGCCGATCGAAAACCCCAGCCACTCACCCCCTACTCCTCCGTTGGATTTCTTTGTCTCCAATCGTCTCGGGCGGCACCGGCGACGAGCTCTGCCACCCCCCATCTCCACGCAGTCCCAACTCGGGGATTGAGGGAGATGACCCCGGCCTTATCCCCGCTGCTACGGAGCTCATCTACCTTGGGCGAGTCCCGACGACAGTCGCCGACCCCACTCCGTGGTCACTGCTTCACTCTGCCCTCGCCGGATCTAGGGTGAACGGTTGAAGCTGGGAGAAGCTACCACAGGGTGGAGCAGCCGATTGAAGGACATTACTCTCCAATCGGGTGTTTTCCCTTATCAGAAACCAATTGTATCAAACATTGGTAGTCTGCTGTGCCAATTAGGAATCCAGAACTTGGCTGTGGGGAGGGAAAACTGGTTGCGCCAATTCTAGGTAAGGATAGCTTGTATGTGTTGGTTTGATTTGGATTTCCTGTAGGTTGGTTAGGTCTGTGACAATGCAATTTGTGGTTTGATTAGTTGTAGAATTCCTCACGTTTTGGGTGGCTGCTGAGTTGATGAACAGCAATTGGAGCTGTGAGGTGGAGGATTCTTACCACCAGATCTGAGGTAAGGGCTTTGGGTGATTCCACTGTTAATGAGGATGATTTCTCTTTGAATCAAAGCTGTGTGATAAGTTTTAGGGTTGTGATCTTGGTTTTGAAAGTGAATCTGGCAGGGATTCTGGCTAGGATTTAATTAGAGGTTGCTCAGCTTATTATTGCAACATTCCAACTGTTTGAGATTTGTTTCCTAGCTGTGGTGTGTGAGGTAAGCTCAATTATGTTGTGGTTATTGGAATTAGGTGTTGGCTTCTTGAAAGGGGAAACTAGAGGTTAAATGTAGACTAAACCTAATCCTAAACGAATAAGGGTTTAATCATTTAATCAAGTTAATTAAATGAAATACGAGGATTAGGTTAACCCTAATATGAGTTAGGGACTTGTTAGCTAACTACTATTTTTGTAATAGCTAACTAAATGCATCCTTGATGCAGGAGCTTGATTGGATTATATCAGACGGGTGGTTCTTCCGGTTTGATACGGATTTATACACTTTCGGAGGCGGGTACCCTTTGACTTATCTCTTTTGATATTGTCATGTGATTATGCATAGTCTGTTATAGATAGCAGTAAGATTATACGCTATCCCTGGTTATTAGGCCTATTCTGGATATTGGTTGTTTATCCCTGGTTATTATGCCTATTCTGGATATTTGTTGTTTATCCGTGCTTATTATGTCTGTTCTGGATACTTGTTGTTTATCCCTGAGTTATTCTGCTGTTAGTTTCATACAGTCCCAGGTATTGTCATATCTATTGGTATGCTAGAGCTCGTGGTAGTATCTCTTGCATTTGACCTTGAGGGATCTGTATTTCAGTTCAGTATACCTTGTAGGGTACCTGTATTTCCTGTTATAGGATTTCAGACTGAGACTTAGTATACGGATGACTTGGGAGGGAGGTATGTGTATCTATTATACACCATCCTTGCACTATTGCATGCCGGCGATCAGCGACTCCCTTGTGGTTGAGCCTAATCGTCTTCCGGTACATGACGGGCACACACGGCCACTCATGGGTTAGTGGATACCGTAGATGTGTGCATTTGCCCTGTATTGCTCCGTTCGGCCACTATTGGAGGGTGAGCGCGGGCGTGGTAGCAAGCAGGGATCCCTTCTCGTACTGAGCCACGAGGAGATGAGAGCTTGACTCCCCCATTGCTTGGGGTTAGGAGCGTGGTCTCCGCCAGCATCCTGTCCACCCGGTCACTCAGGAGCAGTGATGGCAGGGTGTACAGTTGTCAGAGCCCTACCTTTTCAGACGTCCCTATGACAGGTGTACGATGATTCTGTCTGGTGTCAGGGGTGACACATGTCATTGCACCATGTGCATACTTTGCATCGTGCATTGTTTGCTGCACTTATTTGCTGCACTTGTTTGACATCGCATATACTGGAGACTTGTTATCTGTGCTTATCTGTCTACTAATATTCTACCGGTATTTCTTACCCTCTGTACAGGTTAGATGGATTCAGGTATGTATCTATCCCAGTTTGTTCAGTGCTAGTCTTTCCCCTTCTGTTGATATGAGTCTGTACTAGCTGAACTCTTATTGTTGGTATAACCTTCTATGCATATCTGTTTGGGTATCCGCTGAGCTATGGACTCACCCCGTTGCCATATATATTTATTTCAGGTTGATGTCTGCGAGGAGATCCCGAGCCGCCAGTCCCCAGCTCCCGAGGAGCTTTTTTTTTGTTTTCCTTGTTTTGTTATGGACCCTGTAGCATTCCTATGCTTCCGCTGTATGTTTTGAACATGTATGCACGTTCTGTTTGAAGGTATTGTACTTTTGAGTCCTATGTTGGACTTCGTTCGGTTTTGGCTTTGTTCCTGCCCCCTGGCAGCTCAGGTGAGTCCGGATTTGGTTTTTCGATAGATATAATCATATAATTGTTGCTTCTGCATATATCTGAGGCCTGAGGCCCTTTAAACTGCGTGGTTGTGTTATATTATCTGTGTGTATGTGTAAATTGTCCGCCGGACAGGGGAGGTGCTGTCCGATTTTCTATTGGATCAGCGGCTCTTGGGTCTCGGGGCGTGACAATTTATTTTGGTATCAGAGCTCAGGTTGTCGGATACCTTGAGTGCTTTTGGATTTACGTTGTTTATCTGGTACCAATTTATTTTTGGTATTTTTGGTATCAAGCCCAGGATGCGGGATACCAACGATTCGTGGATTTTTCGGAATTTAAATCTGACACTGTACTGGTAGGTGTCGGAGCTCGGGTTTGATGTTATTCATCCGAGTACATTACGGATTTTTAAAGCCGTGGTTGCGATGCGACGGCAATTTGGGGACTTGGCAGCGACAGGACTTCTCCAGGCGGAAAAAGGTATATCTTTCTAGTACTATCCTAGCTTTAGTACTCAGTATTAGATTTTTGATTGGTTAGACTATCCCAGCTTGGTGGGATCATATATTCATACTGGATAGATATATGTAGACTTGGTTTAGTTGGATTGACATGTTGTCAATCTATCTTATTCGTGATCGTTCATATGAGCGATTAGTGATATGTTACGGATGAGGTCTTGGAGCAGAGAATGTTAATTCTCTAGTAGCCCCGATCGTTGAATCGGACAACTAAGGTCGAATATATCGACAACCTGTTGAAGGTTAAGGATTTTGGTTTTTCAGGACCTTACTATTTATAGTACGTGTTTTAGCTATTATTAGCTGAGCAAGAACTAGGGTTGTCTATCGTAGTTGGCTCGATCAGTGTAGGATCGATTTACTCTGGTTCAAAGGGTTTCAGACCTTTGGGTTGTTTGTGCCTGGTTAGATGACTTTGAAGGCACATTTAGGGTACATGATGTACATTGATGTAGAAGAGTAACATTAGCTACGTGCTATCATCGTTAGTGGATTGATACATCCTATTCCATGATAACTTTGACCATGAATCGCCTGTACCTGGTTGATGATCTAAACGATACAGTTTGATAGGTGACTTGAGCTGGTACGGGGAAGTGTGGAGCTATGTGCTGACACTTGTGGGTTACCACGTATACTTGGTTTAGATAACCAAGGAGGTACCTTGGTACTTATGAATTGCGTTGGGGCGAATCACTTACGAGACTAGGCCACAATCGGGTGGAAGATACCGAGGATGACCTTTAGGGAACAAAGGACCGGAAGAAGACTGCACCGACATCTTACTGTACCCGTGGCGGATCCAGAGAGCACGTAATAGCAGACTGTCGCCTGGAGCAGGCCGTTTGCTACTACTGCAGATTACCAGGACATTTGAGCAGGGACTGTGCCTTGAAGGCACAGAATGAGAGGACGGGAGCCACTAGCCAGACTGGACATTCAGTGCAGTCAGGAGCTCATAGAGGCGGACGGAGGACTCAGCCTTCATTCCGCCAGCCGTATGCCGCCCCACCAGCACCTGCATACTTTATGCCAGGACATGAGTAGGGTTGGTAGATTGGCTACCGCTAGATCACAACAGTTATCTGTATCCTTATCCTCAGGAGAGATCTTGAGTATTACACAGGAGGTCAGAGCATGCCCATTAGATTTCGGTAGTATTACCCCCACAGTTAATCTGTTGGTTCTGGAGATGGTGGACTTTGATATTATTATTGGTATGGACATCCTTACAGCGTATCATGCCACAGTCGATTGCCAGATGAGGGTGGTCACCTTCCGGCCTCCGGACCAACCCTCGTGGGATTTCACTGGCATCAGGGATGAGGGCTTATCGGTTATTTCTGCGCTTCAGGCACAGAGACTACTATCTCGCGGATGTCAGGGTTTCTTACTGTCAGTCATTGGCACCGACGACAGCAGTAGCCCTCCGCTCTCGGACGTCCCAGTGGTCCGAGAATATCAGGACGTATTTCCAGAGGAGCTACCAGGATTGCCTCCCAGGAGGCAAGTGGAGTTTACTATTGAGCTGATACCGGGGACTTCGCCGGCATCGAAAGCTCCATACCGCATGGCACCGAGAGAGTTGGACGAGCTGAAGGTCCAACTCCAGGAGTTATTGGACAGGGGATTCATCAGACCTAGCGTCTCACCATGGGGTTCCCCAGTTCTCTTCGTAAAGAAGAAAGACGGTTCTTTGAGGTTGTGCATCGACTACCGACAGTTGAATGCAGTGACCATCAAGAACAAGTACCCCCTACCACGGATTGAGGATTTGTTTGATCAGCTCAGGGGCACATCTGTGTATTCCAGGATTGATCTGAGATCCGGATATCATCAGTTGAGGGTCAGAGAGTCAGATGTCCAGAAGACAGCGTTCCGCACCAGATATGGACACTATGAGTTTTTGGTAATGCCATTTGGGCTTACCAATGCTCCAGTGGTATTCATGGACTTGATGAACCGCGTATTTCTGCAGTATCCGGATCAGTTCGTCATAGTATTCATTGATGACATCTTAGTTTACTCACATTCTGAGGAGGAGCATGCACAGCATCTTCGCATCGTATTGGAGACTCTCAGACGAGAGCGTCTATATGCAAAGTTCAGCAAGTGTGCCTTCTGGTTGTCATCAGTAGGTTTTCTGGGACACGTGGTATCTAGCAGAGGCATCTCAGTAGATCCCCAAAAAATCGAGGCTGTTACCAGCTGGGAGCAGCCGAAGTCAGTTACTGAGATTCGTAGTTTCTTGGGTTTGGCCGGATATTACCGACGATTTGTAGAGGGATTTTCCACTATTGCTGTGCCACTGACACGCCTTACCAGGAAAGGCGTGAAGTTCACATGGACAGAGGCTTGTGAGACAGCTTCCAGGAGCTGAAGCGGCGATTGGTGACGGCACCCGTCCTCGTTCTTCCATCAGGAGAGGACGGATTCGTGTTGTATACCGACGCATCTCATCAGGGGTTAGGCGCAGTTCTGATGCAGCACGGGCGGGTAGTGTCTTATGCTTCTCAACAGCTGAAGGAGCATGAGAAGAACTACCCAGTTCATGATTTAGAGTTTGCAGCTATTATCTTTGCGCTGAAGATCTAGAGGCACCACCTGTACGGTATTACCTTTGAGATCTTCACTGATCATAAGAGTCTCAAATATCTGTTTACGCAGAAGGAGCTCAACCTCCGACAGAGGAGGTGGATGGAGTTCCTTAAGGATTATGATTGCACCATTAGCTACCATCCGGGGAAAGCTAATGTTGTGGCGGACGCATTGAGTAGGAAGTCCAGAGGGACTTTGGCCTGCCTCCTGGCATCAGTTACCGAGCTAGTTCAGGGTTTCTCAGAGTTGGGCTTAGAGGAGCAGAGACGGACTGAGCAGGGTATTCTTGAGACTATGATTGCTCAGTCTTCCATCCAGACGAGGATTCGAGAGGCCCAGGCCACTGATCAGCACCTGCAGTCCCTCGGCAGCCAGATAGCTTCAGCACAGCAGTCTGAGTTCACCAGAGATGACGAGGGTGCTCTCTATTTCCGAGGGAGACTTTGCGTACCCGAGTCACATCCGGTCCGAGAGGAGTTACTGCAGGAGGCTCATCGTTCCCGCTTTGCTATCCACCCGGGCGGGACCCGTATGTACCGAGACCTGAGGCGTTCCTACTGGTGGAACGACATGAAGAAAGACATCGCGGATTTTGTAGCTAGATGTCTAGTTTGCCAGCAGGTTAAGGCTGAGCACCAGAGACCTGCTGGACTACTTCAGAGGATTCCCATTCCCGAGTGGAAGTGGGAACACATTACTATGGACTTCGTGATGGGATTACCGAGGACTCAGCGAGGACACGATGCGATTTAGGTGATCGTTGATCGATTAACCAAATCTGCACACTTTTTGGCCATTCGGAGGACAGACTCCTTGGACAGACTAGCAGAGCTATATTGTAGAGAGATTGTTCGGCTGCATGGGGTTCCGATGAGTATTATATCAGACCGAGACCCTCGCTTCACATCACGTTTTTGGCAGAGTCTGCAGCGGGCCATGGGTACCGAGTTGAGGTTCAGTACCGCTTTCCATCCGCAGACCGACGGGCAGTCAGAGCGGACTATTCAGACTCTAGAGGACCTATTGAGAGCTTGTGTTGTGGATTTCGGAGGCAGTTGGGAGGATCATTTGCACCTTGTCGAGTTCGCCTACAACAACAGTTATCATGCGGCTATCCAGATGGCACCGTATGAGGCGTTGTATGGTAGGCCTTGTCGGACACCCACCCTCTGGGAGGAGGTTGGAGAGTCCCAGTTGCTAGGACCTCAGAGAGCACAGTTTGAGGCAGAGTTGGTCTGTACTATTAGACGACGGATGTCCGAGGCACAGGATCGACAGAAGAGTTATGTGGATCGGAGACGGAGACCTCTGGAGTTCTCCATTGACGACCATGTGTTCCTTCGTGTTTCACCCACGAAAGGGGTGAAGAGATTCGGTCTTCGAGGTAAGCTTGCTCCGCGATACATTGGTCCTTTCCAGATTTTGGAGAGGATTGGAGCAGTAGCTTACCGTCTGGCATTACCACCTTCCCTATCTGGAGTGCATGACGTATTTCATGTATCGATGCTGAGACGGTATGTACCAGACCCTACGCATGTGCTGTCAGACGTATCTGTTTCACTCCAGCCTGACGCGACTTACGAGGAGATTCCGGTACGGATTTTGGGTCACCGAGAGCGTCAGTTGCGGAACAAGAAAATCCGGCTTGTTAAAGTCGGATGGCAGCATCACTCAGATGAGGAGGCTACCTGGGAGCTTGAGCATGTCATTCGAGCTCGCTACCCCCACCTGTTCACTTGAGGTATGCGTGATTAGTTACTGTCAGTATTTATATCAGCATACTTCTTTATAGTGTTTATTATAGTGAATAGCAAAATTTGGGGACCAAATTCTTATTAGTGGGGGAGGATGTTAAATCCGACACTTTCGACTAGGTCCTGGTAATTTTCGAAGGATTATCGGGAAGGTTTTGAGGTTTCAGAGTCCTCGGAGACAAACTTAGGGACCGAAATGTAATTGAACAAACAATTATAAGGACTAACTTGTAATCAAGTTTGGACCCTAGGGGTGGTTTTGTGATTAGATGGAAATTGGTTGGACCAAAACGCAAAATGCCCATCACTTATATCCCTTGACCTAAACCTATTCGGCCCGACCACCTATGCGACCTCTCCGCCGCACACCTCACTGCCGATCGAAAACCCCAGCCACTCACCCCCTACTCCTCCGTTGGATTTCTTCGTCTCCAATCGTCTCGGGCGGCACCGGCGACGAGCTCTGCCACCCCCCATCTCCACGCAGTCCCAACTCGGGGATTGAGGGAGACGACCCCGGCCTTATCCCCGCTGCTACGGAGCTCATCTACCTTGGGCGAGTCCCGACGACAGTCGCCAACCCCACTCCGTGGTCACTGCTTCACTCTGCCCTCACCGGATCTAGGGTGAACGGTTGAAGCTGGGAGAAGCTACCACAGGGTGGAGCAGCCGATTGAAGGACATTACTCTCCAATCGGGTGTTTTCCCTTATCAGAAACCAATTGTATCAAACATTGGTAGTCTGCTGTGCCAATTAGGAATCCAGAACTTGGCTGTGGGGAGGGAAAACTGGTTGCGCCAATTCTAGGTAAGGATAGCTTGTATGTGTTGGTTTGATTTGGATTTCCTGTAGGTTGGTTAGGTCTGTGACAATGCAATTTGTGGTTTGATTAGTTGTAGAATTCCTCACGTTTTGGGTGGCTGCTGAGTTGATGAACAACAATTGGAGCTGTGAGGTGGAGGATTCTTACCACCAGATTTGAGGTAAGGGCTTTGGGTGATTCCACTGTTAATGAGGATGATTTCTCTTTGAATCAAAGCTGTGTGATAAGTTTTAGGGTTGTGATCTTGGTTTTGAAAGTGAATCTGTCAGGGATTCTGGCTAGGATTTAATTAGAGGTTGCTCAGCTTATTATTGCAACATTCCAACTGTTTGAGATTTGTTTCCTAGCTGTGGTGTGTGAGGTAAGCTCAATTATGTTGTGGTTATTGGAATTAGGTGTTGGCTTCTTGAAAGGGGAAACTAGAGGTTAAATGTAGACTAAACCTAATCCTAAACGAATAAGGGTTTAATCATTTAATCAAGTTAATTAAATGAAATACGAGGATTAGGTTAACCTTAATATGAGTTAGGGACTTGTTAGCTAACTACTATTTTTGTAATAGCTAACTAAATGCATCCTTGATGCAGGAGCTTGATTGGATTATATCGGACGGGTGGTTCTTCCGGTTTGATACGGATTTATACACTTTCGGAGGCGGGTACCCTTTGACTTATCTCTTTTGATATTGTCATGTGATTATGCATAGTCTGTTATAGATAGCAGTAAGATTATACGCTATCCCTGGTTATTAGGCCTATTCTGGATATTGGTTGTTTATCCCTGGTTATTATGCCTATTCTGGATATTTGTTGTTTATCCGTGCTTATTATGTCTGTTCTGGATACTTGTTGTTTATCCCTGAGTTATTCTGCTGTTAGTTTCATACAGTCCCAGGTATTGTCATATCTATTGGTATGCTAGAGCTCGTGGTAGTATCTCTTGCATTTGACCTTGAGGGATCTGTATTTCAGTTCAGTATACCTTGTAGGGTACCTGTATTTCCTGTTATAGGATTTCAGACTGAGACTTAGTATACGGATGACTTGGGAGGGAGGTATGTGTATCTATTATACACCATCCTTGCACTATTGCATGCCGGCGATCAGCGACTCCCTTGTGGTTGAGCCTAATCGTCTTCCGGTACATGACGGGCACACACGGCCACTCATGGGTTAGTGGATACCGTAGATGTGTGCATTTGCCCTGTATTGCTCCGTTCGGCCACTATTGGAGGGTGAGCGCGGGCGTGGTAGCAAGCAGGGATCCCTTCTCGTACTGAGCCACGAGGAGATGAGAGCTTGACTCCCCCATTGCTTGGGGTTAGGAGCGTGGTCTCCGCCAGCATCCTGTCCACCCGGTCACTCAGGAGCAGTGATGGCAGGGTGTACAGTTGTCAGAGCCCTACCTTTTCAGACGTCCCTATGACAGGTGTACGATGATTCTGTCTGGTGTCAGGGGTGACACATGTCATTGCACCATGTGCATACTTTGCATCGTGCATTGTTTGCTGCACTTATTTGCTGCACTTGTTTGACATCGCATATACTGGAGACTTGTTATCTGTGCTTATCTGTCTACTAATATTCTACGGTATTTCTTACCCTCTGTACAGGTTAGATGGATTCAGGTATGTATCTATCCCAGTTTGTTCAGTGCTAGTCTTTCCCCTTCTGTTGATATGAGTCTGTACTAGCTGAACTCTTATTGTTGGTATAACCTTCTATGCATATCTGTTTGGGTATCCGCTGAGCTATGGACTCACCCCGTTGCCATATATATTTATTTCAGGTTGATGTCTGCGAGGAGATCCCGAGCCGCCAGTCCCCAGCTCCCGAGGAGCTTTTTTTTTGTTTTCCTTGTTTTGTTATGGACCCTGTAGCATTCCTATGCTTCCGCTGTATGTTTTGAACATGTATGCACGTTCTGTTTGAAGGTATTGTACTTTTGAGTCCTATGTTGGACTTCGTTCGGTTTTGGCTTTGTTCCTGCCCCCTGGCAGCTCAGGTGAGTCCGGATTTGGTTTTTCGATAGATATAATCATATAATTGTTGCTTCTGCATATATCTGAGGCCTGAGGCCCTTTAAACTGCGTGGTTGTGTTATATTATCTGTGTGTATGTGTAAATTGTCCGCCGGACAGGGGAGGTGCTGTCCGATTTTCTATTGGATCAGCGGCTCTTGGGTCTCGGGGCGTGACACTGACTCTGTTGCCTCTTGCCCTCTAGGAGCTTGCTCCTCGTTTTGGGCCTTTCTAGGACGTCCTCAAATGTATAACTTAACACTTAATGGTAATGTTCCCAAACTTACTTTAGGATATAACAAGACCTTGGTCTTGATTCTTATCTCATTTCTTAGTCCTAGAACTCGTTCTAGGGCTTAGTAAGACCTTGGTCTTACTCAAAACTTTTATCAAGCACCTTGCGTGTCATAATCCCAAAACTTACTTTTGGGCAAATCAAGTAAGTACTTAAGCATTTCTCTAATATCCATTCTAGGGATTAAACATTATTCCGTGATACTAAGGTATTAAACATGCTTCCTTGTTCTATGCACATATGAGTAAGTACTTAAGCATTTCTCTATACTGCAATTAAGTAAAGGAGCAATAGAAAAACTGAAACTTAAAACTTTCTTACTTGAAGACGGCAAGGTTGATGCTGATGTTTTTGTGATGCTGGAGAATGGGAACTGCTCTGGTACCACCTGTAGCGACCCGCCTTCTCTACCTTAGACGGTCCGCTACTTTATCTACTTCTTGACTCTAATGCACGACTAAGAATGCGGAACTTCTTTTTTTTCTTTTAAATTCATCTAGGGATGATATTCTAACTCTAATAGTCATGCATGATACAATGACATACTTCCTTTCTCTAGAACTTCACTGCAATGGTACCAGTCGACTGCCATCTAACCAGTCGACTGGTATCGGCCACAGAAAGTTTCTGGGTGCGGCACCAGTCGACTGGCCTCTTGGCAGTCGACTGATGCATCGAACAGCAGCTACTGTTCGATAGGGCAGTCGACTGATACTGAACCAGTCGACTGGCACGCCTGAAAGTCTGAAATTTCAGATTCGAAACCTTGTATCAAAAGTCCACCAAACGTATGGTTTCAAGCCATACAAAGACACAACAACATTTCTATACTCTATACTAGTTTCCTAAACATTTTAGCCAATCAAAACAACTTCATAAACTCGAAATTAGAACTTTTGCGGAAGTAATTAAGTTATGAAAATCTATATGAACTTTTAACTAGAGTTTTGTACCAAACTTAACTCCTATGCATTCATAATACCAAAACACATGTTCTAAACATTTCTAAAGCATTGTGGAATGTGTATGCAACTTTTCTAAGCATGTTTAAGCAATAAAACTTGATTCAAAGGGAAACTACCAATATCTTGGCACATGCATCAATTAGCTCCATCAAGTATCAATATTCAAAACTACTCACACTCATACTCATCCAATGCCATCATAAGGATATGTATGCTAATTAAAATGACATGGAATCTTTACTCATGGTTTTAAGACATGCAAAATATCTGAAACGCAATTACTTGGATAAATGCTATATGATCTAACTCAAACTAAGACTTTATAATAAATACACTTTGAGTCTTTTATTCATCTTGTCCCAAGGACCTCTCCAAGGTCAGCCACCACACCCACGTCACTCAGCACCGCCTTGTCGCCTTCCTTCAGAATTGCTTGCCTTTACCTTTACCTGCAGCAAGAGGAAATGCAACTAATAAGCAAAAGCTTAGTAAGTACTATCTAGCTCACAAAATCTCGAAATATGCAAGCATGCTTTTTAAAACGATGTGAAATCACATGAGATACTTGTATGCTTAAAAGAAACACTAAAACAACATGTATAACTCAAGACATGCATACTAAAGCACTAATAAGTCTTAACTTACTTGTTCTCGGCTTAACTTGAAACTTTAGCAATTCTTTAACTTTAATTCTTTCTTTAACTTTTAGAAAACTTCTTTAAACTTTAGAAAAACTTTGCTAAAGCATATACTTGAAAATAATATCTCACTTGGATCCACTTAAGACGTAAGTACCATCTTATGCGCGTTCCCTAAAAGGTTGGGGTAGCGAGCCACCAATCCTAATAGAGCAGACCTTGGTCTACCAGGGCCAAGACCTTGGAATTGGACACCTGGATTTCTTTAACGACACCCTTGGACGCCGGGTACTGGCCTTAGAAAATAAAATAGCTTTTCTTTCTTTTCTTTCTTATCTTTAAATGCCTTGGCATTTTAACGAGCCCCTTGTGTGCCCAAATCCCTAAGTCTGGACTTTTGGGGATTTCTTAAGGCCTTGGCCTTTTCTTTTCTTATCTTTATCTTCTCTTTTCTTTTCTCATAACTTTTCTTAGACCCTAACCTCATATAGGGTGCTTAATTAACTTATACAAGCATATAATGAACTAAGATCACATGCAAAATCTTAAACAAAAAGGAAATATCTCTTCTAAAACTTTCGAGGGAAAATTCTTGCGGGAAAACCGCCTCTTACTGCAGGTGAGCAGTACTTACATTGATATTTTGGACTTACAACCAAGAACGGCGTCGGAGGTTCCGGAGAAACTCGGAGTCTCGGAGATTTCTTCGCGCTCACGCGTTCCTCTCGTCGTGGGGATTCCGAATATTAGAAGATCTCTCGGAAGAGAGCCTTGGCCGGCCACCGGAGGAAGCCTTAGGGCTTGGTGTGTCTTCGCCCAAGGGAGGAGAGAGGGGCGGCGTGAGGGTTTGGGTGAGGAAGAGGGTTTGAGTTGAGAGAAAATAAAACTTCTCTCTTTAATTATCTATTTATACTTATGGGGGCGAATTTACCTAATTACGCCTTATCTATTGTTTCACTTGATCATTTTCAACAAAAACGAACTAGCCCAGCTGGTTTGCCCATTCTTGTCTCAATCGCAGGTGAAGGGATCAATTCCCACCTACTCGATTTTCTGTTTATAACCCTTTTTGCCACTTTCGTTTACGGAAAAATTCTATAAAAATATCCATAAATTTGGAAAAAATTCTAAGATATTTCTAAAATTAGTTTCGAGAATTTTCGGGCGTTACAACTCACCAGGACCCGGCTTCACTCACCGGGATTTCCATCACCTGGCTTCACTCACCAGGACCTGGCTTCACTCATTGGGATTTCGGTCACCTGGCTTCACTCACCAGGACCTGACTTCACTCACCGGGATTTCCGTCACCTGGCTTCGCTCACCAGGACCCGGCTTCACTCACCGGGATTTCCGTCACCTGGCTTCGCTCACCAGGACCCGGCTTCACTCACCGGGACCCGGCTTCACTCACCGGGACCCGGCTTCACTCACCGGGATTTTCATCACCCGGCTTGACTCACCGGACCCGGCTTTACTCACCGGGATTTTCGTTACCCAGCTCCACTCACCGGACCCGGCTTCACTCACCGGGATTTCAATCACTTCGTGCCCAGTCCCCGACCAGGACTTAAGCCAAATTCACTCAACCAAACTTAAATCGGTGTCAAAACCAAAATAACAATCAGGTCAGACTGCATCAACAATCTCCCCTTTTTTGTTGTTTGACAACCCGATTTAAGTTTAGGTATCAAATGAAGTCAATTATCGTAAGGGAATCAAAGTCCTCCCCTACAATAATTAACCCTAAACTTAATCAATCATTCTCTGCCCCTTTGTCAAATATCGAAAAGGGTATGGTTATTAAGTTTCAACATAACTCCCCCTTAAACGAGGGTCTCTCACCAAACCCAAAATAAAATGAAGGATAATTTTTGAATTGCATATGAGAGGCATATATCATAAATGTTTTAGGGCAACAATGAATATGTTAAGTGAGGAATCAAAAGCCAATGTGACCGGGATTTCCGTCACCCGGCTTCACTCACCGGGACCCGGCTTCACTCACCGGGGCCCGGCTTCACTCACCAAGATTTCAATCACTTCGTGCCCAGTCCCCAACCAGTACTTAAGCCAAATTCACTCAACCAAACTTAAATCGGTGTCAACACCAAAATAGCAATCAGGTCAGACTGCATCAACAAATGTAAGTCCTACAGATACACCAATTACAAGATCAAAAGTTTGGATTGAATATCACATAAAGAAAAATAGACAACTTGTTGCTGGGAAAATAGTAATAAAGTTATCTCTTGTTATTATATCTACAAGTTTTAATACGAATGTCATTATTAGCCTAAACTTCTTATTTTACAAAGCTTGTATCTTGTTATTTGAAAAAAAAAGAGGACAAGGTTCTAAAATTCGCTAAGCGCTAGTCAGGCGCTAGACTAGGTCCTAGGTTGCCTAGGCGGGGATTAGGCGGTGTTAGGCGAATTAATCGGTATCAACATAATTAACATAATAAATCACATATTATAACTCGAAGTCTCCAACACAATAACATTAAATTTAAAATGAGTTAAAATTTTAAAATTACATAACTAATAAAATATCATAGTCATAGAACACAAACTCAAATTTAAAATGAGTTCAAACTTCAAAATTATACTAATAAAATATCATAGACACAAACTCAATATCATCGGACACAAAGTCAATATCAAATTTATTCTACTTCTTCTTCTCCATAATTTTCAACAACTTGGTCTTCATTGGATATAAACTCAATACTTTTGGCTGTGAGCTTCAAATTTGGGGCTTGACATGGTTAGGGATGTTTGGCAGCCCAATTGGTTAGTAAGCTTGCCATGAGCCATGCTTGGGTTAGGTAGTGATGAAACCTAATCCTAATGATTTTGCTGGACTGATGCTAATCATTAAACTAAGGGGTTAATAAATTAATCACAATTAGGATAAATCCAAATTAAATATGGGAATTTAATCTAACCTTGCTATGTGTTAAAGGAGTTGAATAAATATGCCATATGTTATAGGATATTGACTTATGTTGTTGATTTGTTTACCAAGTAGTTTTCCATTTTGGGATGTTGGATCTTAGAGTTGATATTGTTGCGGATTAGCATTTGGCTTAGTCCTTTGACTTTGTATCCTTGTCGTGTGCCACATGCGAAACGGATGTTGAATTATGATTAGATTATAATTAAAGGTTCTAAAATTCGCTAGGCGCTAGTCGGGCGCTAGACTAGCGCCTAGTGTCTAGGCCGCCTAGGTGGGGATATGCGGCGCTAGGCGGATTAATCGGTATCAACATAATTAACATAATAAATCACATATTATGTTAAATACGACATTTTACCCTGGTCTAGAAAATTTTTCGTAAATTATTTTAGGGTTTTGATCCTTTGGACGAAATTTAAAGTGGTGTAAATGGATTAAAATTTGAAATTTCAGAGGAAAGGATAACAAAAACTCAAAGTTAAGGATGCAATTGTAATTAATTAAAGTCTTTGGGCTTAATTATAAATGTAGCCTCACTTATAAACCCTCTTTTCCTTTCTTCTTCGGCCGCATCGAAGTTTTCGGCCGAATTCCTCTTCTTCGCCGACTCCTCCACCCCACCTTTCGATCCTTTTCTCTCCTCCTTCTTCGTTTTTTTATCTTCTCCTCCGTTCATCTCACACCGCAGGGGTTTTCTTCGCATGATCGGAGGTCGTTGCCCTAGCCCTACCTAATCAAGGTCTGCTAGGTTGGGAGTCGTTGAGTGGGGTATCGCCGTCGTCAGAGCCAGCCATTGGATATCAACTTGCGGTAAGTGTCGAGCTCCTCTTTTCTCACGTAGTGGACCTATGGGATCGAGTAGATCCAATATGGTGTTAGGCATTTTGTCTTAGCGGACCTTAATGGCAAATTGTTCCCTTCGATCGCAGTGGTCTTCGAGCAATTCAGCGAACTAGGGCTTGGGAAGTGACTATCTCGGATTTAGGGATTATTCATGGTCGATCTGTCTACTAGTTTTGTTTTTGGTAGTTCCAAGAAGTGGTGCGGCAGCATCAACCCAGGCAAGATCATAGTCTTCATTCATGGTTAGCTCTGTGTGTATCTGTCCCGATTTTTTTTTCTTGTTTATATTTTTTGGAGTTGTGCATGTAGTTCTGTGTGCTGTCTCAATTATTCTATGGGCGCTCGATTTGTGATGGGGGTTTCGGATGATCGGGTATGTGTTTTTGATTTGATTTCATGGAGAGGTAACAGTTGAATTGAAGAAGCTTGATGATAGTGTTGTACATCAGTAGGTGGAGTTGATATTTGTTCCTAATTGGATTAGTGTCGTTTCTTGGGTTTACAAATATGATCTGCTAGCTTTTTTTTGAGTGGCTATGTTTTATTTCTTGTGGTTCTACTGTGAGCTGAATTCATGGAAGAAATGAGATTAGTGCTAATCCTATATTGGGTTTTGGTACTTGGATGTGAACATGTAGAATTTGTGTTTGATTTTTTTTGATCCACGAGCTTTATTTGTGCAGGCTAGTCCTTGGTTGGTATGGGAGTACCCGATCTAGGAAGTGGTTGTTTAGCCTTGGATGATGTTCCGAGTGTAATTGTAGATTTGAGATCTGATATGTACTGGATGAATATATGGAGGATTTGATTGTGATAATGAATCATTTGCTGTTGATCTTGTTGGGATTAGGTTGGCTTAGTTAGGGGCTGGTTTTATCATCTGGTCTACAGTTGAGCTATATTTTGGATTTAGCTATTAATTCATATAGTAGTAGCTAAATAACACCTACCGATGCAGGTCCTTGATTGGTTGCGGACCTTTGGGCAGGAGGTTCCCTACGTATACTGACTCCTACTTTGAGGCGGGTACCCCTGACTTATCTTTTTAGATACTGTCTTACTATTATGCATAGTTTGTTATGTATAACAGTAAGTTTATACGCTATGCCTGCCTTTGTGTATTTTGATCAGATATCTATTGCTTAGATGACTCCTATTTAGTTCCATACAGTCTCGATATTTGCTATGGCGTCCATATGTTCTTAGATATGGTGATAGGTGACTTTGTATCTACAGTTGGATTGATTTTTAAATGTATCTTGTATGGATACCTAGAGTAAAGTTGTTAGGTATTGATACATGTGTTAGACCTATACTTTTCCCACCGATGTGTGGTCGAGAACCTGGTTAGTGAGGAGGATGCTGTTGGTATACTTTACCCTCTAGGTTGCATACTGAGTCGTAGGCTCTGTACGATTGCATACTGGCAATCATCGGCTCCCCTAGGGTCTGAGCCCGTCACGTAGACAGGTTTCTGGTTTGATTAAGCTATTAGCATGATGCTATGATCATGATGGAGACCATCGGCTCCCCTAAGGTCTGAGCCCGTCCCCAGTCATGCTTGAGGTTGCATATTTGCATCGCCACGAGTGCTAGGCATCATACTTGCATTGCCACGAGTGCTGGGCATCATATTTGCATAGCCACAGGTTTTGGGCTACATATTCCATCCGCCACAGGTGCTAGGTGTCATATTTGCATAGCCACAAGTGCTGGGCTACATATTTCATTGCCACAGATGCTGGGCATGATATTTGCATAACCATAGGTGCTGGGCTACATATTGTATTGCCACAGGTGCTGGGCATCATATTTGCATAGCCACAGGTGCTGGGCTACATACTGCATCCGCCACAGGTGCTAGGCGTCATATTTGCATAGCCACGGGTGCTGGGCTACATACTTGTATTGCAACAGGTGCTGGGCATCATATTGGCATAACCATAGGTACTGGGCTACATATTGCATCCGCGACAGGTTCTAGGCGTCATATTTGCATAACCACAGGTGTTGGGCTACATATTGCATTGCCACAGGTGCTGAGCACCATATTTGCATAGCCACAGGTGTTGGACTACATATTGCATCCGTCAAAGGTGCTAGGCGTCATATTTGCATAGCCACAGGTGCTGGGATGCATATTGCATTGCCACAGGTGCTAGGCATCATATTTGCATACCCCACGCGTATTGGGTTTTATATGTTGCACGCCACAGGTGTTTGGCTTCTTTATGCAACCATGAGTGGTTGACTTATCTGTTCACCCGACCGCCGGTCTGGTGGTGGTTGAGGTGTGTACAGAACAGATCATTGCATCGGGTGTATAGGATGCTTTGCACCTTTGTAGGTGCTTGTTGTGTTTGAGTGTTGTATATATTTGACATGCCCTTACAGGTGACATACACATTTGGATTGTGTGTTATTCTTGAGGTTATATAGGGGATTGATTACACCTATCTGCAGGATAGACGGACTCTGGTATGTATTCACTCTTAGGTTTCAGTTAGGTTTTATCCCCTATACTCGAGACTGTATCAGCGTAATTCTTATTGTTATTTATAGCTTGCTATGCATATCTATTTCGGCATCCGTTGAGTTTATTTAGACTCACCACCATTGCCATATTTTTGTTTCTAGGTTGATTGGTCTCCAGGAGAGCCCCAGTTGCCAGTCCCAGGTCCCTACAACTCCAGTGATGGGTGCTTCTGCGTAGTTATGTTTCCTTACATCGTATTATTTGGGTTGTATTGGTTTTATGTTGTGGAACTTGTATCGCGTTTCATTTGTCTTGGTATTGTATTTTTGAGTCCTCTGATGGACTATGTGTTTGTTGTTTTTGTTGTAAGTCGGACCGGTTTGCATCAGGTATGATTTATTTTGTGTTATGGTTATGTTATATCTTGATTTTGAGACCTGAGGCCAAATTATTATTGTGTGTGTTGTTTATATATGTAAATTGTCTGTCGGACAGGGGAGATTCTGTCTAATTTTATATTGGAACATCGGCTCCTAGGTCTCGGGGCGTGTCATATTATAACTCTAAGTCCAACATAATAATATCAAATTTAAAATGAGTTTAAACTTCAAAATTACATAACTAATAAAATATTATAGTCATAGAACACAAACTCAAATTTAAAATGAGTTCAAACTTCAATATTACACTAATAAAATATCATAGACACATATTCAATATCATCAGACACAAACTGCTTCTTAAAATTTATTCTACTTTTCTTCTCCATAATTTTCAACAACTTGGTCTTCATCGGACACAAACTCAATATCATCATTGTGTTCCTCCTCTTCTTCATTGGATTCAAAATCATCCGATCATGAAGTTCTCTTACTCTAGAGCTTCTTTGGGGTTGTAGATTTTCATCTACTCCACTTGCTTTATCAACCATTTGCCATGTGAGCTCAGAACCTAGTTTAACTTCATTATCTTCCCCACCATCCACAATCCAACCTTGTGCATTTGAATCATCTTTTGCAAGAAGGACATCGACATTCCTTTCTTTTTCTCTTTTTTGTTTGTTCAACAATCTAGCATTAAATTAGACAAATATTAGATTGTTCAATTTGTTGGCATCCAACCTGTTTCTTTTCTTTGTGTGAATCTAAAAAAAGAGTAAATATTAAAGTTAGTAACATGAATATATACTTTACTTTGATTAAAGAATAAAGATTTAAAGTTTAAAACTTACTCCTTCAAACGTATTCCAATTTCTTTCACAACTAGATGCACTTGTAGTTAATGAAAGTATCCTAAATGTCACTCTTAGCAAGTTAGGTGTATAAGCACCATATGCACTTTACCATGCACATGGATTAAATGTATCATCATTTTTTTCATATGCTTTTGCTGCCAGTATTTTTCCAAATAATCCAGTTTTGTCTCTATATTTTTCAAATTCATTATTAATAATTGTATCTTGTAGATCTAACTCATTAACATGCGAAATTGCTATACATTCAAAAATCTCCATTGCGACCTCCTCATAAAGAGCAATGGAACTATCTTCATAGTAAAAATAGGGATTTAACAAAAAGATAGTAGTATGCAATGATGTATCAAGTCTATCCTTAATTTTTGACTCAATAATTGCTATGATAGGCTGATAATTTGATTCCACATTGTTCAGGGCCACCTTGATATCTTCTTTAGCTTGAAGAAGCTCCCCATATAGAAACCCCATTGATAATTTCTATCTCTATCTACCAATCGAAGAACTCTAACTAAAGGAACAAATATTTTCAGACAAAGTGTCATACCATTCCAAAAACTCATGCTCATCACAGTAGAGTAAGTCAATTTTCCTTTATTTGTCTTTGATTATTTACATGTTTTACACATGTAAATCATGACCTTTAAACTTACTTTTTTTCCAATCACACTTTGCAATGTGAGAAAATTTGATGCAAACCTGGTAACTCCTAGCTGGACTATGTCTCTTTTCTTCGTGAAACTTCTTATCAATGATAAAGTCTTATGGTAAGCATAAATGAAAATAGTAAAAGATTTGGATTGCTTGGATGCTTGCCAATACTTTCAAACATGAGATTAACAATGTGAGTTGCACATGAACTTCAAAACATCCCAGGCCACTTATGTTTCATCAATTTAGCTGTAACCATATTGTTGGTGGCATTGCCTATTAAAATCTGAACAATATTTTGAGCTCCTACTTGTTCAACACACTTGTTAACATACTCAAAAATAAGTTCAACTATATGTGCCTTATCTGAAGACTCCTTGGACTCTAAAAATTTAGTACCCTCCTTGTAATTAACACAAATTTAAAATGCTTCTTCTTTTTCTATCACTCCATGCATCTATTGTGATCGAACATCCATTCATTGCTTATTCTTCTTCATGTTTCTTTAGCAGTTGTTTTGTTCTTTCAACTTCAGCTTTTAACAGTTGTTTCCTTAGTTGATATTGAGTTAGAGGCTTGAATCCTGGTCTAAATTGACCCACTGCTTTCATTAGTTGCTTGAAGCTATCATTATCAATGGGATTGAATGAGATTCCATTTTCATAAATTCATCTCCCAACATATTGTAGAACTTGTTAAGCTCTCTCTTTGAAAAGAGCCTCATTTATATTTTTTTAGCGAAACATTTTACTCCCACTAGAACATATTTTCTGGAGCAATTGCTGATGTAAATATATCTATGGGGCCAAGACAAATAGGTTTTTTAGATGGATCTATCCCTTTAATTTCAGAACCTTCTTCTTCATCAGGAGAAATAGTCACCACTACTCTACAACTTTGTTGTTCTATTATTTTGTTCTTCTTTCTGTTCCTCCCTTCTAAAATAGCCTGTTTGCACTTTTTTTCTTCTTGAGATGTTTTTCAACAACCAGATATATTTCCAGGTATATTTCCTATGTTCTCCTTGATCCTATATACTCTTCCTGATATTATTTTTCCACGCAGCTTGCATTTAATTTTGTCGAGGTTCTTAGGATCAATTAACATCCCAAACTCCCATCCGATGTCATTTGACTTTCTTCTAAGAATCTCGAATTCAAGTTGAGTAACTGATGTTATCGAAGATGGATTGTTTGCTATTGTAATTGTAATAACCTAAAAAGTTATTTAAAAACAAATTTAAGAACTTTAGAAATATAAAGGCACATGCTTACTAGAAAATCGGGCAGCATCTCCCCTGTACGCGGACAAGTTGGGACAAATAATACATACACTCTCACCCATATAACTTAGCCACAAGCGGCTAGCATCACGAAATAAAGAAAATAAACACAACTATGCAGTTATTAAATCAATAGGAAAGATAACGGGTGGCTCTGCCACTTTAAACATAAAAGAAACCACAACCAAAGAGAACTCAAATGTCTCGATAATAACGACAAAACCAGTCCGATACCTGATAAACAAATAAAATGTGAAACTCACCAAGTGCTGAAAATAAAGCAACTAAACCAAATACGGAAACAACTCAACACCGGGGACTGGCAACTGGATCCTCTCCTGGCTCTAAGAAATGCAACTACCTGCTATCTGAAACAAAAAGAGAATGCGGGGGTGGCATGTCTGGGCGGACTCTGCGGGTATATGAGTCGATAATTGCATGACATAATAAAAGATAACTATGTTGAGAATCAACATGGTACAGTCCATAATAAATATAAGAATACCTAAACATGTATAACATATAAAACAACATGGCATAAAACAAAACGACAACTAAGTAGGGACGAGGAACTTCATAATATCATAATATCAAAACATACATGCATGTCAACCAAATGCAGCAACCATAACTCATATTAATGCAACAAGCATAAGAAAATGCATAAATGCAATAAATGCATATGATGCAATGACATGTGTCACTCCTAACGCTAGTCAAGTCGCCACCACATCACATCTGTGTGACCAAGTGGTAGGGTTGTGACAACTATACGCGCTCCAACGAATACCACAGAAATGTGTGGTTGAGTGGACAAGATGTTGGGGAGCCAACTGCTCAAACCCCGATATATAGGGGGAGCTATCAACAACGCTAGTATCCCTCGAAGACAACTGTGAGGGTGTCACTGCATGCCTACAACTGCAACATGTGTGGCTAACAGGACAATTGCTCTTACTCTAGCAACTACCACGACAACAAGTGGTTGAGTGAACTGAGCAACTAAATGACTAACGACGACTTAATCATATGGAAGCCCAACAGTCGTTAGTATGCAACATGCAGATATGGTGCATGCTACAAGATGCACGAACAACCGGAAAACAACGATGCAACAAAATCCAACAAGTAACAACGATGCAACAAAATCTAACAAGTATCAACGATGCACCGATACAACCAACCAGGAATCGAAAACCAACGATTATGTATCTACACTACTAGGTAGGATATTTCTAATGTCAAATAAACCTAATTGTGTTTAATGGACTTCTAAGTACTCGCGTACAAGCGGCACTTTACAGAACAGAAAACAACAGGAGACTGCACGGATACAATTTTGAATACTCGAAGATCAACGAAGAAAGTATCAACGGTGATGTTAAAATAAGAAAACAATAGGGAATAATGTCAAGCAACCTATTTAGACATAAAACAGTCATGTTTTAAGGTAAAAGAACTACACGAGTACAAAGGAGAAGTACCCGCCTTTTATTGAAGAATTTCATAAACGAAGAGAACCTTCCACAATCAACCGAACAAGTCCAAATCAAGGTCCTGTATCAAAGGATACGATGTTTAGCTATTTACAATAGTAATAATTAACTAAACAAATCTCTAAACCGTATTAAGGTTAAGCTTAATTGTCGTAATCATTTAATTAAGCTAAAGTAAATGATTAATTATAAATTGCCCCTATTTATTGAGGTTAGGTTTAACTTAGATTTAGCCTAAGCTTAACCCAAACCAATTCATCATTACCAACCTAATTGGCTCCTTTGGCTTACGGTAAGCTCAACCAAAAATCAAGAATTAACAGAACATATCAAATTCATTAAACAAAACTCATTCTTTCTTCCTAATTTAATTACAAAAAAATAGAACAATCATAAGCCCTATCTATAGACTACATCCATCAAGAACAACACCAAAAATCTACCACAGATTCAACAATTACCAAAAAATTGGGAACAAGAAAGACCTAATAATCCCATATCTAAGGACCTACCTAATCGGGTCTGAAGGAGAAGTGCCCAAACATTGACGCCGGAGTTGCGAGCCCTCTGTGATGGAATCTCGGCACCGGCTAGATCTAGGAGGAAAAGAAACGATCGGCGGCGGTGGGGCTCTTGGTCGCCGGCGATGTCGCTCGACCGTGTCGTGCGCGTCGGGCGGAAAGAGGAGATCAGGAGAAAACTGAAACGGGAATAGGAACATATATAGGGAGGGAATTTTTAGGGTTTATATTTTTTTTGCATTTTGCAAATAAACCCTCAAAGTTCAAAAAAATTACAATGAAACCCTTATATTTTTCCATTTAGCCCCCTAAACTCGGTATTTAACATTCTCCCCAACTAACAAAAATTTGATCCCCAAATTTAGCTAGTAAACCACAACAAATACTAGTCACCTCAACAGGTACTAGTCAACAACAACAGATATCAACAACCTGTATCAACAATGTAGATATAATATAAATACTGAACAAAAACTAACCATACGCACCTCAAGTAAATAGATGAGCGTAGCGAGCTCTGATCGAATCCTCGAGCTCCCAAGTAGCTTCCTCATCAGAGTGGTGCCGCCAACCAACTTTGACCAACCGAACTGTCTTGTTCCTCAACTGATGCTCCTTGCGGTCCAGAATCCGCATAGGCACCTCCTCATAGGTCGCGTCTGGCTGTATGATTGGCATCTCCGATAACACATGTGTAGGATCTGGTACATATTTCCTCAACATGGAAACATGAAAGACATCGTGAACTCCAGCCAAAGACGGTGGTAATGCCAAACGATACGCTACTGCTCCAATCCGCTCCAAAATCTGGAACGGTCTAATGTAGCGTGGAGCTAGCTTACCTAGAAAACCAAACCTCCTCACCCCTTTCGTGGGTGACACTCGTAAGAATACATGATCGCTCACGGAGAACTCCAATGGTCTGCGTCTCCTATCTGCATAACTCTTCTAACGATCCTGAGCCTCTGATAGTTTGCATCTGATAATACGGACTAGCTCTACGTCACGTTGAACACTCTGAGGACCTAGGAACTGAGATTCCCCAACCTCCTCCCAGAGGGTGGGTGTCCTGCAAGCTCTACCATACAACGCCTCGAAAGGTGTCATCTGAATAGCCGAATGATAGCTATTATTATAGGCAAACTCAACCAAATGCAGGTGATCCTCCCAGTTGCCTCCAAAGTCCATAACGCTGGATCTCAACAAATCCTCCAGCGTCTGAATGGTACGCTCAGACTATCCATCCATTTACGGATGAAAGGTTGTACTGAATCGAAGCTTGGTACCCATGGCCTATTGCAAACTCTGCCAAAACCGTGAAGTGAAACGCGGGTCTCTATCTGATATGATGCTCAGAGGAACACCATGTAGTCTGATAATCTCACGGCAGTACAACTCTGCCAGCTTGTCCAATGAATCTGTCCTCTGAATCCCCAAGAAATGAGGGGATTTGGTTAATCAATCAATGACCACCCAAATCGCATCGTGTCTTCTACGAGACCTTGGTAATCCCACAACGAAATCTATAGTAATGTGCTCCCATTTCCACTCAGGAATAGGGATCTTCTGAAGTTATCCAGCAGGTCTCTGATGCTCGGCCTTCACCTGCTGGCACACAAGACATTTAGCAACAAAATCCACGAAGTCTTTCTTCATACCGTTCCACCAGTAGGAACGTCTCAAATCTCGGTACATACGGGTTCCGCCAGGATGTATAGCAAACCGAGATCGATGAGCCTCCTAAAGCAACTCCTCTAAGACCGGATGTGACTTAGGTACGCACAATCTCTCTCGGAAGTATAGAATACCCTCGTCATCTCGTGTAAAGTCAGTCTACTACTCTGAGGCTATCCGGCTGCCTAAGAACTGCAGATGATGATCAGTAGCCTGAGCCTCTCTGATCCTCATCCTGATCGAAGACTGAGCAACCATAGTCACCAACAACCCTTTCTCTATCTGACCCTGCTCCTCTAGTCCGAACTCTGAGAAGCTCTGAATCAAGTCTATGACCATAACCCGGTGACAAGCCAGAACACTCCAGGATTTTCTGCTCAGTGCATCAGCAACCACATTAGCTTTCCATGGATGGTAGCAAATAGTACAGTCATAATCTTTCAGGAACTCCATCCATCTCCTCTAACGAAGATTTAGCTCCTTTTGAGTGAATAGATACTTGAGGCTCTTGTGATATGTGAAAATCTCAAACGTGACACCGTAGAGATGGTGAAGCGATGCTGGAAAACCCCTCAACAAATCGTCGATAATAACCAGCCAATCCGAGAAAACTGCGCACCTCCTAAACTGACTTAGGCCGCTCCTAACTGGTGACAACCTCGATCTTCTGGGGATCTATGGAGATACCTCTACTAGAAACAACGTGTCCAAGAAAACCCACAGAAGATAACCAGAAAGCACACTTGTTGAAATTCGCATACAACTGCTCCCGCCGGAGTGTCTCCAGGACGATGCGAAGGTGGCGCGCATGTTCCTCCTTGGAACGGGAGTAAATCAGGATGTCGTCAATGAAAACAATAACAAACTGATCCAAATACTCCATAAAAACCCGATTCATCAGATCCATAAATACTGCAAGAGCATTGGTAAGCCCAAATGGCATTACCAAAAACTCGTAATGTTCGTACTGGGTGCGGAAAGTTGTCTTCTGGATATCTGAATCCTTGATCCTCAATTGATGATATTCGGACCGTAAATCAATTTTAGAATACACTGAGGTATCCTTCAACTGATCAAACAAATCTTCAATACGAGGTAGGGGATACTTGTTCTTGATGGTCACGACATTCAGCTGCCTATAATCGATGCATAACCTCATAGAACCATCCTTCTTTTTTACGAATAGAACTGGTGAACCCCATGGAGATACACTAGGACGAATAAATCCCCTGTCAAGCAACTCTTGAAGCTGGACCTTTAGCTCGTCCAACTCCTTAGGCGCCATATGATACAGAGCCTTTGATGCCGGCACAGTCCCTGGAATCAACTCGATCATAAATTCAACTTGCCTTCTAGGAGACAAAACAGGTAGCTCCTCTAGAAATATGTCTTGAAATTCTCGGACCACTGGAACACCCGAGAGCTGAGGGCTACTGCTATCATCAGTGCTGATTAATGATAATAGAAACCCTGACATCCATGTGATATAAACTTCTGGGCTTGAAGTGCAGAGATAATAGAAATCCCATCATCTCTGGTGCCGATGAATTCCCACGAGGGTTGGTTCGGAGGCCGAAACGTGACCACCCTCGCTTGGAAATCAACTGTAGCATGATAAACTGCTAACAAGTCCATGCCCAGAATAATATCGAACTCTACCATCTCAAGTACTGACAGATCCACGGTGAGAGTATAATCGCCAAAGTCCAATGGACACGCCTTGACTTCCTGTGTGATATCCAATACCTCTCCGGATGGTAGAGACACTGATAGACGTTGTGATCTAAGGGTAGGCAATCTACTAATTTTTCCCATAATCAGCCGTGATATGAAAGAACTAGAACTACCGGTATCAACAAGCAATTCAGTAGGAAATGCATAAACTCTAGTACTTAAGCTTGGAGGTCTAGAGTTCGAATTCTGGGGAAGACAAAATTCTACTGGCCAGGGGTGGAAAGTCCTAGTGAATAACGATATGATCGACGGTCGACGACATAAGGGTCGTCAAAGGGGTTGAGGGGTTAGGTTGTTGGGCCGCCAAATGAGAGATTTGGCCGCCAGGTTGTTGGGCCGCCAAAATGAGATTTGGCAGCCAAAGGGACCGAGGGGCCGGGTCGTTACAGTAATTGTAATAACCTAAAAAGTTATTTAAAAACAAATTTAAGAACTTTAGAATTATAAATTATAACAAATCAAAATATATATATATATATAATAATTAAGATATAATTATAATTTATATATAACATATTTAGATTTTAAAACTTAAGATTATCAAAATTAATAAATAATAAAATATATAAATTAGTAAAATAAAATTATCATAATATAAATTTGATTTATATAAATTAATAAAATTATTAGAATTTTTAAATTTTAAATATAAATTTTTGAATAAATATATGATTTATAATTAATTAATGTGATTTTAAATATAAAATATTTAATAAGATTTATAATTAATAAAATTATAAAAAATTTATTTTAAAATATTTTTTATATAATTTTTTGAGATAATTTAATTATGATTAAGAGAAGTCAATTCAAATTTTCTATTGATTTGAGGAAATATTTAAATTAAATAAAATAATAAATATAAATAATAAAATAATAAATGTAAATAATAAAATTAAAAAAAAATATAGCGCGTCGACAACCGCAACATCAGGCATTGCTGGCGGCGTCAGACGTGTCACGGGACACGTCCGGTGGTGCAGGACTTGTCGCCGAAGACTTCCGGTGTTGACTTCTAGCAGTGCTGGATGTCTCCGGCGACAAGTTCGGTCACGCCCAATTCTGGAGGAGCGTCCAACAAAAATGGTGTTGGCAAACAGATGAATCGACAACTTAGGATTTTAGGGCTTTTATAATAAAAAAAAGAGGATCCCGTCTTTTACTCGACCCAGCGCTTGGCGCCATATCACAGCGCCTAGGTCCGCTATGTAGCATCGCACAGACCATCTAGGTGGCTCTGTAGCCTAGCTTGGTCGCAGAGGGTATCTTTGGGGTGGCTAGTGGCTGTCAAGCGCCTAGGCGGCCGCCTAGGACATTTTTTAGAACGTTGACAGACGAATGCCCACCCAAATCTCTAAACACAACTGACATTGTTAATGATGAAATAGTCTTATATTTGACAAGGAATCTCGAGGTAGAGTGTGAGGAATGAGATTTAGAATTACATCATCAAAAGTTAAAATGTTTGTGCAATATAATAGAGTTGTTAAACATCTTGAAAATATGATTTATAATCTTTAACTAGAAATGTAAAAAATAAGAAGCATGTTTTTACAAAATCAAAGGCAACAAAATGAACAACCATGTAATTAAATAACATATATTTAGTCTTAATTATTATGATTTTTTTTATATTCATGTTCGTGAAATTATATTATGGTCATATTATTTGACATTATTTATTGTAAAATTAGATTGCTAGTGATGATATTGGAAGTAGTATTGAGAATTATATTCGTGGTGATGTTGATATCAATGGTATTGTAATAAAAATTGACGATATTTATTATGTTAGTGATCCCAGGCCAGCTCGCGTGTAACCTGGCCCGGTAACCTGGCGCCCAGTCAGAAGAAAGATGGTTAGTGGGTTGAACGAACCCGTTAGGTGGGGGGCAGGCGGGCTTGGGCCCCCGGGCTCCCGCGTCATAGGCCCTCGGTCGGCCTCGTTACTCAGTGCCCCAATCGGCACCCTCATAGGCCCTCAGCTGGTCTCGTTACTTAGTGCCCCAGTCGGTACCCTCATAAGCCCTCAGCCAGCCTCGTTACTCAGTGCCCCAGTCGGCACCTTCATAGGCCCTCAGCCGGCCTCGTTACTCAGTGCCCTAGTCGGCACCCTCATAGGCCCTCAGCCGACCTCGTTATTTAGTGCCTCAGTCGGCACCCTCATAGGCCCCCAGCCGGCCTCGTTACTCAGTGCCCCAGCCGACACAACCACTCCCTGACACCGGGCTACCAGAAGCTGCACGGGGTTGGCGCAGGACCAGGGTCATCCTGATCCCCAGTAGCGGATATCTCGCCGAGGTATTGATCTTCCTGCCACATCATGCCCCCCGTACCTCGACCACATGCCTTGGTGTCAGGCCGAGCGGCGTTCGACGACGCCAACCCTTAAGTTGACAGTGCCCCTTTCCTTAATCCAGCATGTGCCACTTTATCCTGCCACCCCTGGACTTGCATTACCCTGTCCTCGCTAGATGACAGCAGGTGGCAGGCGGGGCAGAACCTGTCAGCTTCCCCGGCTACATATACCTCCTCGCTCCGCATTTCCCAAGTACGTGCGATAGCGCAATTTCATACTGTTCTATTGCCTTCCATCGCCACCGTCGTGTACTGACTTGATCGTCGGAGTGCTTGGCCGGGGACTTTTCTCGGCGGGTTCTAACGGTCCTTGTCCTGCAGGTTAGCGACGGTCCAGTTTTCTAAGCCACCTTAGCGGACTCGTCCTCCCTGGAGGTTCACCCATCTGTAGGGGCGTCCGACTCACTTCGCGACAGGATCAAATTTGGTGCTAGAAGGAGGGACACTAGCAGCCTGATCGGAAGTGGAGATGGCTGACCCCAAGCAGATGACTGTGGAGGTCTCTCGTGAGGAGTACGATGCGTTAATGGTCACGCGAGCTCAGCAAAGGGCTTCTCAAAGGCCCTCCCAAGCTGACAACCAGGGGCCTCAAGGCCAGGAGCCAGCTGCACGCCGGACTTCGGGAGGACAAGGCAGACCCGCCAGGCCTGAGGGCGGCTCTGCACCTCCTGCGGCGGTCCTTCGGGAGCAAGGTGGCGAGGCCCACTCGATGTCAGCGGAGGCCTCGGTTTCCAATCCAGTGCGCGGGAGGCGACCGGACAAGGGAAAGGCCCCGGCCGACCATGCTTCAACCATGCTGGGATGCAGTCCTTTCACTGCCTGGATTTTGGAGGATCCTGTGCCTCGTCACCTTCGTTTCTTCACCGTCCCCGAGTACGCGGAAACCACGGACACGGAGGAGCACATGATGAAGTTCGAGAGTGCATCTCTAGTTCATCAATATCCGGAAGGAGTCAAGTGCGGGCCTTCCTAACCACAGTCTCTGGCGCGGCCCAGAGATGGTTCGACCGACTCCCTGATGGGTCGATCACTAACTTTGAGGGGTTCAAACGGGTGTTCCTGTAGCACTTCGCTAGCAGTCGACGACACCACAAGACGAGCCTTAATTTGTTCGCCCTGAAGCAGGGGTCGAAGAAGACCCTCAGGGCTTACATCAAAAGGTTCAACGATATGGCGGTGGGCGTGCCAACGGCCACTCAGGAAGTCATGGTTAGTGCGTTCTCCCAGGGTCTATAAGATGGGGAGTTTTTCCGAGCATTGATCAGGAAGCCCACGAAGGACTTTGACAGCCTTCTCAGTAAGGCTGACAAATATATCAATGTGGAGGAGACGCAGGTCGCACGAAGGAAGGAGGTAGCCAATCAGGCACCTCCTCCCCCAGCCCCTGGTCCTAGGCCCCCAGGAGGACTATTTGTAGCCCACGGGGGCCCGCCGAGCACGCAAGCATGGAGCGGAGCCACGTCCAGCAGGTGGCCCAAGGGTGCTTCCCTGCCCGATGGAGGCCCTACTGCACCTTCCACCAGAGCCACGGCCAATCCATCGAGGAGTGTCTTCAAGCTGGTAGGGGTCGCGCCCTCACCCCTAGAGGACGAGGGCGGCAAACACCTCCCGAGCGGGGGGCAGGCCGAGGCGGCCAGAATGCCGACCCGGTGGTTGAAGAACTGCGGGAGAATTCCCTGGCTGCTCGCAATCTGTTCCCCCAAGGGAACCGAGCGGTGGATGAGGAGATGGAAGAAGAGCGGGCCAATCAACAAAATATCATACGAGGAGGCGTCCATGTCATCTCGGGTGGACCGATGGGAGGAGATTCCCATCGGGCCCGGAAGGCACAAGTGCCTCGGCTGGAGATCCATCAAGTCGACACTATCCTGGACCAGGCAGAGTGGCCGCAAATCAGTTTCGGGCCCCAAGATCTTCAGGGATTGGAAATCCCTCACGATGACGCGCTGGTCATCACCGCCGTCATCGCCAATTATCAAGTCCACCGCACCATCGTGGACACCGGCAGCTCGATCAATATACTCTACAAGAGGGCATTTGACCAGCTCCAGATTGAAAGGTCCCAGTTGGAGCTAGTGGCGACCCCGCTGTTTGGCTTCACAGGGAACCCGGTGCAGCCTATTGGCCATATTCGGTTGGCCATATGCCTGGGCGAAGAGCCGTTGAAAAGGACTTAGTGGTCCACCTTCTTGGTGGTGGATGCCCCTTCTTCCTACAATATCATTCTGGGCCGACCTGCCCTCAATGAGTTCTGGGCTGTCGCCTCCACCTTCTACCTGAAGCTTAAATTCCCAGTCGGAGACCAGGTAGGGGAAGTCCGGGGGACCAAAGGTAGCCCGGAGGTGTTACGTGGACGACGTTCATGTGGAAAGTCACAAGGCCCCACGCCCTTTCCCTGATTGCAACATGATCCAAGCTTCTCCTTGGTCCTAGTTACATGAAGACAAAGAGGAGGTGCAGCTCCTTCCCGATCGGGAGGAATCCCGAGTCAAGATCGCCGCAGGACTGCCAAAAGAGCTAAAGGTGTAACGCCCGCCCCTTATCGTTAGGCGGCGCGTTACCTTTAACCCTTTTATTTTTTTTCTTACTTACTTATATCATTGCGTATGAATCTAACATTGCAGCGGAAATGAAACATAACTAAAAGCATGTGGAACGATAAGGAAGTAATAACAACATATAACATCTAGTAGCATCCTTACTTAAATAAACTCCAAAAGAACTAGCAAGTATCATGCATAAAGTAGCAACATATGTCTTATTAGAAATAAGAACTAAGTCTATAGATGGCACTAAAGTGGATTGATCAGTCAAGTCACCACCACACACATTAGCCCTTCCTGCAGCTGCCCATTCCTCAGAAATTTCTATGTTGATCTGCAACATAAGCAAACAACCTATAAGTATAAAACTTAGTAAGCTCTTTCCTACTCACTAAATCCGTACGTCGCATGCATTTTAAAACATATAATATTTCATGGATAGCATAAAATTCATAAGGCACGTAAGATACATGAAGACATATAAACATAGAACATGTGCATTTCAAAATATTAGGATGCTCTTTAGAAAACATAGTAAATAATACTTTAAAATCATATACATCATCTTCTTTGGGGTCCCCGGCTTTGTACCCATTCTTTCATTTGCGCGCATACCCCTATGTAGGATGCGAGGTAGCTAATCCCGACCTACAGGGTCTACATTCTAGGCTTACTATCTTTCAGCCTAGGGACAACATCATCGGTAGTCCGGAACCGTGGATCTTTTTCAAGATCCGGTACAAGCCAATCTTTAAAGTAAAATACATACATGCATGCTTTTCTTTTCTTTCTTTCTTTCATATAGAACATACATTCCTTTCTTTCTTTCTTTCTTTCTTTCATATTGCATGTACTATAGACATTCAATCATTCATAATCATAAGCATACTTTCATATATAGAACATGCATTCTTTCTTTTTCTTTCTTTCTTTCATATTGCATGTACTATAGGCATTCAATCCTTCATAAACATAGGCATACTTTCATGGCATAATCATTAGCATAAATAGCAAGACATGAAAGGACCTTTCGTTTAACACATGTAAGTGAAGCAACCATCATGCTAGTTTCATCAATACATCATACATATAACATGCTTGTCTTAATCAAGGCAATATGTTAGTTTAATCTTTCTTTTCTCATCTTAATACATGCTGGCCGAAACTTCATAGCAAGGATATCATAGCATAAAACTCACATAGCATTGGAATAAAGGCATACATTACATAAGAGGTCATTTACAAGTACACTGGTAGTCTAGACTCCACTAAACACTAGTTTAGGTGCATGAATTGTACTTGAACTTATTCTTAGCCTTTATTCTAGTAATTGGACAAAATTCACAGCATGGATAACATAGTATAAAAGTCATATAATCATGAAAATAAAAATATACATTACACATGGAATCATATACAAGCACAAGGGTAGTCTAGGCTTCATTGAACACTAGTTTAGGTGCATGTTTTGTGCTTCCCAGTATTTGTCCGAAATTCACATCTATATAACATGGCATGAAAGTCATCCAATCATGGAAATAAAACATAATTTACATGAGCGATCATTAGCATGTACCAGAGTAGACTAATCTTCACTAAACCTTAGTTTGGGTGCATGAATCGTACTTGCACTTATTCTTAACCCTTACCCTTGTAATTTGCCAAAATTCCCAGTATGTATAACATGGTATAAAAGTTCATATAACATGTAAACAAAAACATATTTTACCATTAAGGTCATATACAAGCATAAAGGTAGTCTAGGCTTTATTAAACACTAGTTTAGGGGCATGCTTTGTACTCAAAACTATTCTTAGCCCTTATTCTTGTAATTTGTCGAAACTCATTGTAGGGATTTCATAGCATAATCATTCACATAACATGGGAATAAAAGCATATTTTTCATAAGAATTCATTCACAAGTGCAAAAGTAGTTTGTACTTCACCAAACACTAGTTTACGTGTATGATCTAGAGTTCTACTTGGAGTATCATGCTTATGGGTACATGTAACATTTTTCTAAACATCAATACATAGAATGGAGCATGAGTTTAGACTCAAACAACTTAGATAAGGTACTGACCCTAAGGTATAAAATTATTTCCATCATGCAATAAAACACCCAATCACATGCATATCACTTGGTTTAACTATAACTTCATGAAGGTCTATAAAAATCTGTTTTAAGGCATAATTTAAGGCCCCTTGGCCGAATGTTACAGGGGTCCCTTAGCATAGATTCCACAAAATTTCATGTCCTAAAACATTTATATAGCAAGGAAACAATCATTAGAACAATAGCCTACTTCATGCATCAACATTTATCCATTTCATGACTTGGCCGAATTCTTCCAAGTCCTTTACATCATGGAGGGCATTCAAACACCATGTATCCATCATATATTCATTACAAGAAGGTAGTAACAATTTCATGAACTCTTCCTTTAAGTTTTTTTTGGACATAGAAAAGGAGGGTACCCCTTTATGGCCGAAACTTCCCTCAAGGTTTTCTTCCATTCTCTTTCACCCAACATCACAAGCAAACATAAAAATCATAAAAACACATAAAAAGCCATTATGTTGCAGGTGAGGGAGTCTTACACTTGTTCTTATGTTCCCAAAAGATCTCCAAATTTTGGAGAAGAAAAGACCTCTTAAACTCTAGCACTCCTCTTGTTCTTCTCTTCTTTTGGTCTGGTTTTCTCTAGGAGGTGAATGACTTGAAAATGGTAGCAAGGGCCACAAGGATTTTGGTGAGGAAGAGGAGGAAGGAGAAGAGTTTGGTAGAGAGAAAAGGGGGGGGGGGGGGGGGGTTTCTTGGTCGAAATGCCTTAGGCATTTCCTCCTCTTCATGACTTTTATGATGAGTAAAGAGGCAAGCACCTCTTTAATGGTGTCTCTTCAATTTTTTTGTGTCTCTTCATCTTCTTTCTCACTTATCTACAATTCCTCATCCTCTTCTAATAGCACTCCCTTGCTAGGTGACTTGGTTACATGAATATTCTTATGGCTTTGCTTTCCTTTGAGGTCCAAGGTTCAATCCTTGGCACCTCCTCTTCTTTTTACTTTCTCTTCCTTTTATTATTTCTTTTTTTTCCAAGCCCGCATAACCAAAGACCACCTAGAGAATGCTACTTATTTAATTCATACACATGCATATGCATATCATTATTCATTCATACATGTGTAGGATACTCAAGCATAACATTAAATATAATACCTAAACACAATTATCTCACATCAACTACATGTCAAGATAATGCCTAACATTTCTTTATTCACAACTTTTTCCACTAAATTCATATTATTCTTGGCCACATGTTCAATTATTACATCGTTCTAGAGGGAAATTTGGGGCGTTACAGAAGGAACCCCTGCTGGAGTGCCTGGCTCAGAACCAAGATGTCTTTGCCTGGTCCGTCAAGGAGCTGAGAGGTGTCCGGCTGGAGGTTGCAGAACACCACCTCTACGTCTACCCCCACGCTTGGCCCGTAAAGCAAAGGAAGCGGGACTTTAGCACCGAGCAGAACAAGGCGATCAGGGTGGAGATCGAGAGGTTGACGGAGGCAAGGCACATCAGGGAGGTACAATTCCCGTCCTGGATGGCTAATGTGGTGCTAGTACCCAAGCCAGACAACAGGTGGCGAATCTGCATTGACTTTCGGGATCTCAACAAGGCCTGCTAGAAAGATTGCTACCCCTTGCCCCGGATTGATTAGATGGTGGACTCGACAGCAGGCAGTGAGTTCATCTCCATGTTGGACGCTTACCAGGGGTATCATCAAGTGCCCCTGGCTGCAGAGGACCAAGAGAAGGATAGCTTCATCACGGCAGACGGCACTTACTGCTACACCGTCATGCCATTTGGGTTGAAAAATGCTGGAGCCACCTAGTAGTGTATGATGAACAAAGTCTTCCAGTCCCAGATCGGGAGAAATATGGAAGTATATGTTGATGACATCCTCATCAAGTCTGCCCGAACCGAAAACCTGGTGGCGGATGTCGAAGAAACCTGCCAGACGCTGTGGAGGTATGGGCTTAAGCTGAACCCAGCCAAATGCCTTTTTGGTGCTCGAAGGGGGAAATTCTTGGGTTATATAGTGACCGAGCGGGGCATCGAAGCTAACCCGGGCAAGGTCAAGGCTCTACTAGATATGCCCCTGCCTCGGAAGCTATGGGAAGCTCAGCGGCTCGCTGGGAGAATCATGCTCTATCTCGGTTTATCTCCCGATCAGCAGAGCGAGGGTTACCTTTCTTCAAAACCCTCCGCAAAGCTACTAAATTCTAATGGGATGCTGATTGTGACAAGGCCTTCGAAGAATTAAAAACTTACCTCGCTGAACTGCCTGTGTTGGCAAAATCGAAGGTCGGGGAGACTCTATACGTGTACTTGGTCACATCAGCTGACTTGGTCAGCCTAGTTTTGGTTAAGCAGGAAGCGGCCGAACAGCCGCCGGTGTACTTCTTCGCCCATTTATTAAAGGGAGTCGAGTGTCGCTATACGACACTCGAAAGATTGATGTATGTGCTGTTGTTGGGTGATCGGAGGCTTCATCCTTATTTCATGGCACATCCTATCGTGGTATTGACGAACAACAACATGGGCCGAGTAGCCTCAAATCCTGAAGCATCGGGGCGACTGATCAAGTGGACTACCGAGCTGAGTGAATATGATATTCAATACCAGCCTCGACCAGCTATCAAGGCTCAGGCTCTAGCTGACTTCTTAAGTGAGTTGCATTCGGACGAGATTGAAGAGACGTGGCAGATATATGTAGATGGCTCGTCCGCTCGGGTGGGAAACGGAATCGGTATTCTGATGGTCTCCCCCAGTGGCGAAAAAATGCATCTGTCCGTGCGGCTGGAGTATAAGGCTACCAATAATGAGGCCGAGTATGAGGCCCTCATAGCTGGGTTGCAGGCCGCCAAGCATGTAGGGGCGGCCCGAGTAATGCTTTACTCAGATTCTCAACTAGTTACGCAGCAAGTGGCGGGACGATTCGAGGTCAACAATGACCGACTGTAAGCCTTTATAGAAGCCTATGAGAAGCTTAAGACCGAGTTCAAAGAAGTGCAAGTGAGAAAGATCCCACGGGAAGAGAACTTCAAGGCCGATGAATTGGCTAAACTAGCCAGTTCAGTTGGCTCGTGGGTGCTTCCTCAGGCTGGTGGCTCGGCGCTGCTAGTCATGTAGATAGAAAGGCAGGCCGATTTGGAGTTAGAATCCGACTGGCGAACCCCGATCATCACATACCTCACCCGGGGAACCTTACCCGCCGACCATGAGGAAGCTCGGTGGCTCAAGAAGCATATGTCCAGATTCACCATGGTCGGTGACTCCCTTTACAAGAAATCGTTTTCTCGACCTCTCCTCAAGTGCCTAAACGAAGAGGATGTTGATTATGTCTTGAGGGAAATTCATTTGGGGATCTGTGGACACCACGCTGGTGCTCGTGCGACGGCTCGGAAGGCGATAATGTCAGGATATTATTGGCCCGCCCTACAGAAAGATGCCAACGAGTTGGTTGCTAAGTGTCTGTCCTGCCAGAAGCATCAATGTCTGCCACACCGACCCACGGAAGCCATGAAGGTGGTGGTGGTCTCTTGCCCTTTTGACCAGTAGGGCATGGACATTGTAGGGCCATTCCTGATTGCCACCACTCAGAAGAAATATTTGTTGGTGGCAGTCGATTACTTTTCCAAGTGGATAGAGGCGGAGGCCCTGTCGTGCATCATCGAACTGGCGGTAATGAAGTTCTTGTGGCGAGACATACTGTGCCGGTATGGGATCCCACACAAGCTTGTCTCGGATAACGGGAGGCAGTTCCAGGGCAGGAGGATACGAGAGTGGTGCGTGAGATACGACATCAAGCAAGCCTTTACCTCTGTAGCTTACCCTCAAAGCAATGTTCAGGCAGAAGTGGCTAATCGGGAGATTCTCAGAGGGTTAAAGACCATGCTCGACCATGTCGGTGGAACCTGGGTGGAAGAGCTCCCAAGCATCCTGTGGGCCTTGAGGACTGATGGACCCTAACTAGGTGTCACGAATGTGGGCCTCAAAATTTAGATATGTGTAAGCTGGAAACCCTTTTTGCAATCAAAGAATAAAAGCGTAGTAAGGGGGCCACAAGTCGTATTTTCCTAGGGCTAGTTGATGTTGTGTGATTCGAGCTTGTATTTATGTGTCGTTTAGGAATTTTGGGTTTCAAATAAAATGTGATTTTGGGTTGCAATCTGAAAGGAAAACTCAATGAAAATGAAGGAAAACTAAACAAATGAATTAAACAAACGATAGTGAGTGATAACTCAATCAAAGGTAAACCAACTCAACCAAGGGAACTTAACTAAAATGGTAAAGGCCAATCTAAATTCAAATGCAAAACAAATGCTGAGCAAAGAAATAGAGGCAATGATGGAAGTTTTCAGAAACAACAACCTAACACAATTGCTAACTACGAAATTCAGAAATTAACGACAAACAAACTCAACTCACACTAGCTACAATTTTTGGGAGCCAACTAATGCAAAGAAACTCAAAAATATTCGAATGCAAACCTAACTAATTTCAAACACAAAAGCTCACTGAAAACTGCATTTAACTTGGTACCAATTAATACCAACACCTCTCTTGATACAAAGTGAAGAAGTTGACACAAACTTGATACCAAGGGAAGAAGATAAAAATCTATGTGCCGAAGATGGAAACTAAATACCAAAGTTGTGGCTAACACTTCGGAAATAGCACTGATGCAACTCTACTTGGATAACAAAGTAGCAGTAAAGGAAATTGTAGGATCGAATGAAGAAAATCAGATCCTGCTGTTCAATTCAGCTATACAAACCAAAAACAAAATTGAATGTGCAAGAATTCAGAATTGGTGTGCAGAAATTCAGCAGATGACATGGGCGCAAAACACAAACAAGCTAAGATTGTTGCACTAAGCAAAAGACTAGAAAAACTGAGCTGAAAAATCTAGTGTTGGCTTGGCAAGAATCCAGAAACTCTCAGCTGGGAATTACAAAATAGAGTGAAGTTTTGTTCAGAAATCAAGTTGGCACGCACTGAAACCAATTGCAGGAGCTGATCTAAAATGCTATATAAAAGGAATCAAACTACAATGTGACTTCAAAAGAGAACTAAAGCTCGTGGAATACAAAATTTAGCAGCTATAAGTTAAAATCCAGAAGATAACTGATACGCACAGTGGAAGGGCTGATACGCAGCTTGAAACTAAATTCAGAAATGATTTGCAGCGAAACAAACTGATCTAAATGCACTTGTTCATTACACAAACAATCTAGCTAATAAAAGCACTGAATTAAAACTCTAATTGAAGCAAAAACTATTCAGAAACGAAACACTACAGAAGTTGCCTCAGAAATTCAGAAATGAAATGGCAGAAATGAAGTTACAGCTAAAGAACTGAAATTAACTAACGAAACTACTCCTCAATCCTTCCCTAGCTCAAGAACTCCTTGTTCGTCACGCAAGGGCAAGCCTCGAACCCGTAAGCTCAGCAAATCAGTGAAAAATCAGTCTCTGCGATCAAATCCATTCAAACTCTGCTCAAGCTGAAAACTGCAACCGATTTCTTCGACCTCGCTGTGGTGGATTACGATAAGGACTTGGGGATGCTCCGAGCCTTCCAGGGAACCCCTCCAGATAGCTCGGATGAAATGAGGATGGTGCATAGCTGAGATTGACGAATTCAGATAACAGAGCTACGGAAACCTCACAAAGCTCTGTTGTTGGGCAAAATTCAATCTGGAAACTTCACAGAGAACTCTCTCCACTGACCTAGCACTTGTTCTAATGAAGAATCGAGTGGCCGCGCCTCTTTGATGAAGAAATTGCAGAAGAACATGATGAACAAACGGAGAAGAAACGATATTGCAGCGAAGACGCGACTAGGAAGCCCTGTGCAGAAATTTGATTAAGTACTTAGTAGTGAACGGCCCAATTGATTGGGATGAATCCAACGGTTGAAACTGCTCTAATTTAATCCAAACTTTGATGATGTTGATCAGGGGTCAGGATCTGCCTCGTGGTAGCTCGGATCCTCCAGATTTGCATCGGATGGCTCAGATCAACCTGATCTTTGAATGGACGCTCTAGATCCCTCTAATCTTGATCCAACGGCCGAATAATCTCTGATTTGGATGAAACCTTCAGATCTTGATCAGAGGGCTTGATTAACCCTAACCCTAGCTCGGATTCACTAGATTAGTGGCGGATGGTCCAGATCTTCTTTTCCTCAAATGGATGGTCTAGATCCCCTTGCCTTGATCCAACGGCTGGATCTTCTCCAATTTGCCCCTAAACCTCCAAATCTCATTATGATGATCAGATCTACCTTTCCTCAGCTTGGATCCATCTGATTTGCCCTGGATGATCGAGATCTGCTTAACTTCTGAATGGACGGCTCATAGTTCTCCAGAGCTTGATCGCCTTGATCTGAGCCTGATCCTAACCATTCTTGAACTCGGTCCATGATCCATTTATGCCTACAAAAATAGATTGACAATTAAGTTCAAAAATATTTCAAATGTATAATGATTTGCAATAAAGCCCAAAATAAAATTAATCTATGGAACCGAGGGTAAATTCAATGTTATGCATGCAAAATGTGGGTCAAACATGGATTTTAACATCTAAAATAATGAATAAAATAACACTTATCAAGGACCACAATCAAAGAAACTACTGGATTCACGCCTTTCCAACTGGTTTATGGAACTGAAGCAGTAATCTCGGTCGAAGTCGGGTGTGAATCATACCAGAGGGCAGCGTATGATGAAGATAATCCAGAAAGGCGGCGTCTGGAGCTGGACCTGGTCAACGAAATTCGAGATAGAGCAGCCGCTCGGATGTTCGCGTATAGGTAGAAGATGAAACAGATGTTCGACCGGAGGGTGCTGCCCAGAGCATTTCAAGTGGGCGACCTTGTCTGGAAAAGAGTCAGGCCCGTGGGGGACGTAAGCAAACTGGAGCCGCAATGGGGAGGACCCTTTAAGGTTGTTCAGAAGCTTTCCTCGGGAGCCTATTACTTAGAAAATGAGAGGGGAAAAAGGTTCGATCGACCCTGGAGCGCGATCCACCTTCAGCCCTATCGGGTTGCCTTGTGAAAAGTGATGATGTAAATGTAAGACACACCAGACAGTGGAAGAACATGGTCCTTGCCCCGCTCGCAGATATACTGGACTCTCGAGCCATTTTTCCGCAATTCGGCTGCTCAGTAAGACACGTGGCGTCCCACGCTCCCTGAGTCCTGCCCGACTGTGTGCGCTATTATCCCGCGGATCAGCCTGCCTGACCATGTGTGTCATTTTCCCGCAGCTCGGCTGCTCAGTAAGACACGGGGCGTCCCACGCTCCCTGTGTCCTGCCCAACTGTGTGCGCTATTATCCCGTGGATCAGTGATAACTTTCATTTTGTTGATTAAATTAGGCCTTCAAATGCATGTTTTGATCTACTATTTTATGCTCAAGTTTGCATTTATATAAGGTTTCATGAATTACCTCTATTTGGCTTAAGATTCAATTCTTTCTATATTTATAATGTTTGGCACTAAAATTTAATATCATATTGTACTATTTCGAATGATCATGGACCTGGATCATATTGGGTCAAACTTGGGTCAGAATTGGATCCGGATCAAATGGATCAAGCGTCGGGTTAATATGGGTCATCCATTAAAGAAATCGGTTAGATCCAAGCCATCCGCCAACTTCTGGTCGATCCAAGCTCAAGATAGACTTAGACAAGTTCAGGACCAAGATCCGAAAGTTTAGGCCAGATCAGAGTTAATCCAGCCGTTGGATCGAGCTCAAGAGGTGTCGTAACTGTCCATTCAAAAATCAGAGCACTCTGAGCCATTGGATGCAGATCCGGTTGATCCGAGTTGAGGAGGAGCAGATCTTGACCCTTGATCATGATCTGGGAAGTTTGTGTTCAATCTGGATTGATCTGACCATTGGATGAGATCGGAGAAATCTCGGCCGTCGAAATTCAAAATGCATAGATAAATCAACAATTCCCTCGCCAGTTCTTGGTGTCGGGATTTCGAGTGTCTTCTTGGCGAGTTCATCGTAATTTTCTTCTTCGGTTTTGGAAGCGACCACTTTAGATCCATTCATTGTCGAGTTTCCAAATCAAAGGAGTGATCCTTTGTGAGATTTGCATCCCAATTTGATAGCTGAGAGGATAACGACGAGGGTTTCACTGGAGTCTGCCCTTTTCTGATCAGAAACTGCTTGACAGCTTATTACAATCGTTTGAAGCCATTGGAAATGTCTGGAGGGGTTCTCTGAGCATATTCAATGGTTTTGGAGTAGATTTACAATTCAATCTGCCAAGAAGAAGAAGTTCGGAGAAGAAATTCAGCTGGGCAAAAGAGTTCAACGCAAATTGAACGCAAGAGCTGATTTCTTCCTTGATCATTGAGACGGAGGGTTTCTATCTCACTCTTGTGTGACGGCAAGGGGGAATTATCGGTGATGAACTCGATCTGAAGCTTAGATCTTAGTTTTCTTACCTGTTTCTATAATCGTTTGTCCTGTTTCGACATTTTTTCATATACTGATCGGTCCATAGACCGATCTAGGTATCACCTGATCGGTCACTCAGACCGATCAGGCTTTTATCTAATTGGATAGCCGACCGTTCAGACCGAATATTGTTCTTCTAAAGTCTGCTTCCGTAGATAAATTTGTTCCAGCTTAAATTTCTGCAATTGAGTTTAATTTTGTAAGTTCTTTATTGAATTGTTGGATCTTGAGTTTGAATTGTTCCAATCGAATTGTTTGATTCTTAATTAGTGTTAAATTAGGTTTTTTAATAGCTTTCAATTTGGCTAAGTGTAGATTTTGGAACTTCTTAGGGTTTATTTGTTTAGCTAATCTCATTTTCCTACTGCTTTCATCAAGCCATTCGCAACACAAAACCCCATTCTATTTCGAAAACCCAAATCATTTAACGACAAATAACTTGCACGCTCTATTCAAACACTTATGACTAGTCCTTGGAAAAAAAATATGACCTGAGGCCCCTATTCTACATTTTTATTTTGCTAGCAAGGGTTTTCAGCTTTATAAATTTCTAAATTTGAGACCCACATTCGTGACAGCTATTCTGGGTCCATCAAATTTTTGGCGTCTTTACCAGGGAACTCCTAGTTGAGTTTGTTTGATTTAGCTTGCGTGCTTATTTCACATCTTGTTATCCATTCTTGTGCTTATCTCTATATTTTGTGAGTCATTACACATGCTTTATTCTTTTGTATACATTTGCTGCGATTTTGTATTTTTTGTATGACCAGATCTGCAGGTGATATTCTTGAAAACTTTGATCCTGAAATTGAATGAACTTTCAGAGCCAGGAGGAATCAATTCAGTGTTTCAGAGGTTTTTGACATTATTCCTACTCAGCCTAGTTCTGCTTATTCAGTTGATCCTATGGCAGACCACTAGAAAACTATGAAGGAACTAGCAGTACCAGATGATGCCTTTCAGTACTCCTGCATTGCATACCCAAAGCTCACTGGAGATTTTGAACTAAGATCAGGACTGATTCATCTTTTGCCCAAATTTCAAGGACAGTCTGGGGAGGATCCCAACAGACACTTACATGAGTTTCACGTTGTCTGCTCCACCATGAAGCCTCAGGGGATTTCAGAGGAAGACATCAAGCTGAGAGCATTTCCATTTTCCCTTACTGGAGCAGTAAAGGATTGGTTTTACTACTTACCTACTGGGCACGTCTCTAGCTGGATTTCTATGAAGAAAGCGTTTTTGGAGAAGTACTTTCCAGCATCAATGACAGCAATCATCAGAAAGAGCATCTGTGGCATACAACAAGTAGTGGGAGAAACTTTGAATAATTATTGGGAAAGGTTTAACAAACTTTGTTCTAGTTGCCCACAACACCAGATTAGTGAGCAGCTACTCATTTAGTATTTTTATGAGGGACTTCTCCAGATGGATAGGATCATGATAGATGCTGTAGCAGGAGGAGCCCTACTCAACAAAACACCGGATCAAGCTAGGGAGCTAATTTCAAATACGGCAGAGAACTTACAGCAATTTGGAAGCAGAGCTTTGTCTATCAGAGGAGTCAATGAAGTTCAGATGGTATCAAATGAGCAAAAAGAAATCAAGAATTCTTTGATGGAGCTCACTTCTCTGGTGAAGCAAATGGCTCTAAATAATGAGTCAAAGTCAAAATTTCTCAGTTCCACCACTATCAAGCCCAGTGATGAGGTTATGCAGTATTTGTTCAAGCCAAGACCACAATTCGGATTTATGTCCTAACCTCCAACAAGATGAGGCATTAGCTGCATTGACTAGGGGTAATTCCAAGCCAAAAACAACCCCTACTCATCTACTTATAATCGTGGTTGGAGGGATCATCCAAACTTGAAGTATGGGAATTCTTTTTATCAGCAAAACCCATCACAACAACCCTATCAACAGCCCCAACAAAATTTCCAACAAGTTCAGCAAGGTCAACAACAATTTCAGCCATATCAATAACCCAATCAGCAATTTCAGCAATCCTACCAACAAAATCAGCCACCTTTTCAAGGAAATCCGAATTTTCAGCAAGGGTTTCAAGGAAATCTAAGTTTCCAGCAGCAGTATCAATCATCTCAGCCACAAAATCAGTTCTCACAGCAAGGTTATCAGCCATTCAACCAAGGATTCCATCCATCAAATTAGAATTTACAGCCCACACAATTTCAGCCCTCTCAACCGCAATTTTAACCTCAACGTCAGAATTTTCAAAGCTACAATTCTCAACCATTTCAATCAAGTTCTCAGCAAAATTTTCAGCAATTTTCTCAACCATTTCAGCCCTATAATCAGCCCCAATAGCCCTACTTTCAAGGTTCACAACAAAGTCAACAATTTCAACAACCTCAATCATCATTTCAAGGATAATCAAGGTCTCATGGTAACCAAGGGGGCTATGGAGGCTCTAGTGGAGGGAATGCGCAACAACAAAGGATAGAAGAAATGCTTCAACAACTTTTGCAACAACAAAGGAATGATCCCAACATACAAAACCTTGAGAGGCAAATTGGACAATTGGCTAGTGGGATGAATCAGATTCAAGCTCAAGGATCTAACCAACTACCTTCTCAAGCTACTCTAAACCCAAAGGGAAGCGTTAGTGCTAGTACTTTGAGGAGTGGGACGGTGGCTTCAATTCCAAATGGTTCAAGAGCTGAATTTTCTGAAAACAGGACAGCAACTTCATTTTCAGCCCTAAACACCCCTGAAATCACTTCAAAATCAGTTGGATCCACCCCTAGTCCGAGCCTAACTCATTCATCAAGTAATCCTGTGATTTTGGTGGAAAATGAGGGAGAAATCAGTGAAACAGATGGACTTACAACAGCTACTTTAGTGGAGAAATCAGCTCAAAAGTCAGCCCCTCAACTTTCAGTTCAAGAGGAGGATTTAAGAGTTCTTTGCCATTCCCTCAGCGCAAAACCCAGGCTAAGAAGCAAGTGGAGGAGGAGAAAGCTAAGGAATACAATGAGCTTGTTAAATTGTTTAGTAAAGTGGAAATCAATGTACCCTTGTTGACCATGATAAAACAGATTCCTAAATATGCAAAATTTATGAAGGACCTATGTCTTCACAAGAAGAAGTTGAAGGAGAATGAGTTGGTCAGCATGGGGAAAAATGTTTCAGCACTCATCCATGTCATTCCTCAGAAGTGTGAAGACCCTGGAGTTTTTACTGTATCTTGTGAGATAGGGAGGACCATGTTCCATGATGCTATGTTGGATTTAGGAGCCTCCATAAATGTGATGCCCAGATCAGTCTTCCAGATGCTTGGCATAGGCTCTCTACAGCCTACTGGCGTGGTGATTCAGTTAGCAGACCGTAGTCAGACCCATCCAGCTGGTATAATTAAAGATGTCTTGGTAAAGGTTAAAGAGTTGATATTTCCTGCCGATTTTTACATTCTGGACATGGAGGGAGACTATTTAGCACACAGATCTCCACTCATCTTAGGGAGGCCATTTCTGAAGACTGCGAGAACAAAGATAGATGTATATGCGGGTACATTGTCCATGGAGATTGGGGATACAGTGGTCCAATTCAGCATTTTTGATGCCATGAAGCACCCGAGAGAGGACCACACTATTATGAGCATTGGTATATTGGAGGAGTTGGATGATGTAGATGTTGGATCAAGAAAACCGATAGAGGGGGGGGGGGTGAATATCGGAAAACTTTCGGATTTACGTAAAGAGCAATTGCACAGCGGAAGTTAAAAACACACAACGCAAACACGGGAGGTTTTACTTGGTTCGGAGCCTGTGTCGACTCCTACTCCAAGGCCCACGGTCGTTGACCGTTTACTTTGGGCAATTCTATATAGGCGCAGAAACAATTTACAAGAATTAATTACAAAATAAGTGCAGTAAATAAACAAAACACGCTCTTCTTTACCGACGTCCGGAGTAGATCGACTTTCTCGGAGTAGCAGGACGTCGTCGGCTCGTGTTGGAAGGTTTCCGGAGCAAGGCGCGAGAGCAGAAGAGCTTTGAGGCGTTGAATGGAAGAGTTGTACTGAAGCCTTGGTCGAAGGTCCTTTATATAGGGCCTGGGGGCGCCCGGGACGTCGGGGGCGCCCCCCACGTGGCCTTTGATCCGCCAAAGTCTCGGTCAGCGTCTATCCTCTGGATCCGCTTTGACTGGGGCGCCCGGAGCGCTCGGGGCGCCCGGATTGACCGGGTCAAACTTCTATCTTCTTGGCTTCGAGGGGAGCTGCTTCGGTAGCTGGCCCTGGGGGCGCCCGCAGCGCAGGGGGTGCCCGGGAGCAGCGGGGGCGCCCGGGTGCACGGGGGCGCCCAGCCCAGCAGCTATTCGAAGCCTTTTTCTCTTGACTTGTTTTGTATGCACCTTGGGGGCGCCCGGGACACTCCGGGCGCCCTACTCAGCCACTGCCTCACTCCTTTGAGGCTATCTGAGCTGCAGACACTCCTTCCTTTGGTCCTGCATCCAGGGTTAGTCCAAAACACAATAGAACAATAAAATATTTGTTTATACAGTCTTAGCTGTCTTGGTTCTGACTTTGGTCTCCAAAATGGAGCCCTAGGTCGAGCCGACGCCTACTGTTCCCTCAACGGGGAACACGTCCTCACCTACTCCTCTCGGGAGAATTTACCTGATGCCAACCGTTCCTCTGGTTGGACTTTTGCCTGACGGTCCTTTGTCAGGTCTTGGATGCCGAGCTGCCCTTCGCTCGGTGCCTAGCATTCCTTCGCTAAGGCTTCAGTCCCAGGCTGTCCTTCGCCTGGCGCCTAGCAGTCCTTCGCTAGGGCTTTTGACTCTGACATTCCTTCGCCAGTGCCTAGCAGTCCTTCGCTAGGGCTTTTTACCCTGGCATTCCTTCGCCAGTGCCTAGCAGTCCTTCGCTAGGGCTTTTTCTGCACACTAGATTCACTTGTTAGAAAACAAGTAAGACTTAACTTTTGACCTCTGTTGTCATTATCAAAACACAGGTTTGACTTGGGTGCATTCTGCACCAACAATCTCCCCCTTTTTGATTTATGGCAACCCTAGTTCAAAAAGTTAAGTTTAAGCAAACATGAAAAGGATACATTTTGTTCCCTCCCCCTGGAAGTAATCTCCCCTAGATTTTTCAAAAATTCGTAGGGTTAAAAAACTTGTACTTTGAAAACTTAAGTTTTAGGTACTTAGAAATCTTTCAATAACTTAAGTTAAATGTACATAGGAGTTTTTGAAGCATGATTTTAGAGTACTTAAAATGTTTGAAGCTTTAAGTTTTAAGATACTCAAAAGTTTTGAAAGTGTTAGCTTAAGTACTTAGTAGGATTTAAAAAGCTTATGTACTTAGTAAACTTTGAAACACTTTAGTACATTTGGAAAACTTAAGTACTTAATAAATTTGAAATTTTAAGTACTTAATAAATAAAGTACATTTGGAAAACTTAAGTACTTAGTAAATTTGAAATTTTAAGTACTTAATAAATAAAGTACATTTGGAAAACTTAAGTACTTAGTAAATTAAAAAAAACCTAAGTACTTAGTAACATTGTACTTATACAGTTTTGAGAAACTTAAGCTTAAAGTACTTATAGAAGTTTAAAAAAAATTTGACAAGCTTAAGTTAGAAATTTTTGAAAGGCTTGAGTACTTAGCAAAATTTTGAAAGCTTAAGTAAAAATTTTGAAAGCTTTAAGAACTTAAGTCAATTTTGAAAAGTTTAAGTATTTTTGAAAAATTTTGAATAAAGGATAAGAAAATTTTTGAAACCTTTTTGAATAAAGAAAATAAATTTTTGAAAATATTTTGAATAAAGAAAATAAATTTTTGAAAATATTTTGAATAAAGAAAATAAATTTTTGAAAATATTTTGAATAAAGAAAATAAATTTTTGAAACTATTTTGAATAAGTAAAATTAATTTTTGAAAATATTTTGAATAAGTAAAATTGATTTTTGAAAATATTTTGAATAAGTAAAATTGATTTTTGAAAATATTTTGAATAAGTAAAATTGATTTTTGAAAATTAATTTTACTCTCTCCTTTCCTATCTCTCCGCCTTTGCCATATATCAAAACAGATAAATATAGCAGAAATAAGATTGCATAAAGGAAATAAGTCAGATTTTGCTGTACTGAACCAATTCATAATTAGACTTAAACTAAATCAGTCAATTTTCTCTGTAGGGATTTGTCTAACCCAATTAGCTACTTACTAACTGTTATAAACAGTAGTTTTTGCTAGGGTTAGTCAAGTTAAGTATTTTTGTTCAAGTTAGATTTTCTAAGCTTGGCACTTAACTTGATTGCTATGTAAGTTGTATTTAGTGCCTCAATTACTGCAGATGCACTGACTTAAAGCATCTTGAATTAAGGCAAAGACCTAAGCATCTCAACCCTTTCTAGGTTATCAATCAAAAGTACCCTAAGGTGCTTGTGAGATGCTGGCTTCTAAGTCTATAGGTGCATGCAGTTCTAGGGTTAGGGCCTAGGCTAAGTCCATTTTCGAAAAAGCCCTAGTTTTGAAAGGGGGTAGTTTTGAAATAAAAATAAAACTAAGTCGAAAATGAAAACTGATTTTGAAATTAAGTAAAATAGTTTTTCAAATTCTATTTTTAGAAACAAATTTTTAAATCAAGTAGAGCAGAAAAATAAAGTTAATCTATTCTACAGAGCACAATCCTAACTGTTGAATTAAAAATACTCATAAACTGGTCAACAGAGAATAAAGCAGGTACTCAAGGTTCAACACAGTCAAACAGTCAAACACAAGTCAACCCTACTGAGTAGGGGCAGTCAAATAGGTACAATGCTAAGTGAATCTAAGACGAAAGCCCGGGATGATCAGATGGGCCAGGCTGCCATGAATCGAATCGTGCCATCATCTCAATGAATCGTGCGTCAGCCACTTCTCGATCGGCTCGACGAGCTTCCATCTGCTCTATGTGGTAGGCTTCGACCTCCTCTCGGAGACTCTGAACCTTTGTCTCTAAATGTGTCACTCTCTGGTAGAGTGTCGGTGGAGCGGGCTCGTCGATATGTGCTTGGGCAGCTGCAGCGATGTCTCCAACGTCGACTTTGACCTCCTCGTCTGAGTCGATCGGAGCTCCGGCCTGCTGTCGTCTCCAACTAAGAACCCCGATGGCCGACACCTCTAGACCCGCTAATGAGAAGTTCCTAAATCCTATTTCGTCAAAGTCAGTCATAGCGGTTATTTCACCCATGGTAATGTCGCGACCGTGGTGATGAACGAGGGAAGTGATGATGTGGCAGAATGGTGTGCGTACTCGTCCTTGGGTCGTGACACTGGACGCATGCAGAATGGTATGAAGCATATGGAGTCCAATGTCTAGGTCAAGGTGATGGACTAGGGCATATAGAAGGAAAGCATGAAAGGGTCGCATAGTCCCTAGATCTCTAGTGGAGAGTGGTAAGATGCAGCGGACTAGGACTCTATACAAGGCATAGTCCTGTGCCTGAAGTTCAATAGCTTGGAAACGTCTATTTGCGGGGAGGTCTGCCCTATAAAAATAGGAGTGGATGGTATCTAGGGTAATGTCTGAGTAGGGAGGATCAAATGGGGGAGTCCTAGGAGGATAACAGCAGAATGTGGACTGAGAGGGTCGCAGTCCTAGGAATCGGTTCAACAAAGTAGGGGTTATAGTCAGAGGGATCCCTTGGACAGTAGTGTGAAACATAAGATTATCTTGTCGAATTATATTATTGTAGAATTCTGCACATAAAGATTCATTAATGGTATGGGTGTAGAAGACAAGATTATCTAACTGATAGAAGTTGATAATATTCATAGCTACGGGGCATGATTGGGTGAAGAAGTGCCTATTAAGATAACTTGTTTTAATAGGTTTGAAAATGGTTTGTGCAAACCTATTACATAACTCTAGGGTAGGAAATCTAGGGTCCGGACTAGGTTTGGCACCGGGGTTGGCTGGGTTTGGTCGGCGTCTTCTAAGTTAAGGAAATTTAAAGGAATCATGAGGGTATTGCATAAAAATAGATTTAAATGCAATAAAAAAATTAACTAAAATTGTACCGGGCAGCTCGGGGAGGCATAGTTGAGGATGAGGACTTGCAAGATCTTCTTGAAGAGGAAGAAGTGAAGAAGGAGGTTGATTTTGGTGTGGAAAGAAAAGAGGAATTCGGGTGCTTTATATAGGCAAACCCATGGGGGCTCCCGGGAGCTTCCGGGCGCCCTGGTCAGTGCTGCTACCAAAGGCAGTGACTTTTGGCTGGTTGGGGGGGCCCGGGACAGCCCGGGCGCCCTCATACAGGGTACTTTGCAGCTTTTGCTGCATTGAGGGTGATGGGGGCGCCCGCATGGTTCCGAGCGCCCTGGTCAAGGGCAGTGGCAGCTTTTTACCTAGGGTGAAAGAAAAAGCTATAGGAGGGGGCGCCCGTGTGGTCCCGGGCGCCCGGAATAGTGTAGGTAAAGACAAAGTTTTGTCTTGTTATCATTTGACCATGGTTTAATCGGTTTGACCATGGTTGGAATTGATTTGACTGTTTTGACTAAGGTTTGACTGCTTTGACCATGATTTGACTATGTTGACCAAGGTTTGACTATGTTGACCATGGTTTGACTATGTTGACCATGGTTTGATAAATACAAGATTATCTCATCTTATAGGTATTAAAAGAATTTCCAATTGAGTCTTAATCCTACTGTCTCACCCAAATCTAGGGTTTTCAATCACGTTAGCCTTATGGTTTTCGTGAGACAGGTTTTGATAGTTAAGACTGTTTTGAAAATTTTGATTAATTTTAAGAACAATTAAATTTTGATAGCTTAATTAATTTTGAAAACAATTAAATTTTGAAAACTTAATTAATTTTGAAAGCAATTTTGAAAACTTAATTAATTTTGAAATTTTCGAAAAGATGTTTAAATCTACAAATAACTGAAATTTTGTGTTAGATTCGAATTTGACAAAAATAATTTGAATTTGAATTTCAAAAATTGGCTTCTAGGTCTTGGCGAGGCACTAGGCCTTCTTTGGCCGTAGCCTTATGGGATCATCCACCCTTTCCTTGACAAAGCCTTTTAATGAAAATTTCATTTTCAAAATTATTCTTTGAAAAATTTCTGGTCTAACTAGTTTGGGTCTTGGATCGGTAGCTTCGGCTAGTTCCGCCAAATTGGCTTCCCTAACGTACTATCTGTTGGTGCAAATTGCACCCAAGTCAAACCTGTGTTTTGATATTGGCAAAAGGGTTCAAAATTTAAGGGTTAGTTGTTGTCTAACAAGTTTCTTGAGTGTACAGGAAAAGCCCTAGCGAAGGAATGCTAGGCACTGGCGAAGGACTGCCAGACAGAAGAAAAGCCCTAGCAAAGGACTGCTAGGCTCTGGCGAAGGACTGCCAGAATAGACAAAGCCCTAGCAAAGGAATGCTAGGCACTGGCGAAGGGCTGCCAGAAGTAAAGACCTTCACTCCCGCGCTCTTCCATTGAACGCAATCACGCTCTTCTGCTCCCGCGCTCTGCTCCAGAATCCTCCAGACTCGAGATACAAGCGCCGGCGACGTCCAACTGCTCTGGAACTTCGATTTACACCGGACGTCGGTAACAAAGAAAAGCTGCCTTTTTTCTTACTGCAATTTACTGTAATCAATCTTTGTAAAATTGTTTTGCGCGATTATAGTATTGCCCATAGTAAACGGTCAACGACCGTGGGCCTTGGAGTAGGAGTCGACCCAGGCTCCGAACCAAGTAAAAATCTTGGTGTTCGCATTGTCTGATTTTGATTATTCCGCTACGCAATTGCTCTTTACGAAATCCGAACGATTTGCGACATTCACCCCCCCTCTATCGCATCTCTCGATCCAACACTATCATCTCACCTCCACCCAATACTATGTTGTCAAGTTTCAGCTAAGTTTGTTTAGTCCTTAAACTAGCCTAAGTCTAAGCATGGTAAATTGTAGAAATTAAATAAACAAGTAAACAATCATATTGCAAGCAAATATCTTATTTAACAATAAATATAGTTTTCAGTTTGGCTCCCCCTGGACTAAAGTCACGGTAATGATTAGGCAAGATGTGAATCTTGTCCTTGGGGATCCAATACTGATTTGATCCAGTTGGTTTGTTCAGGCACAGTTTGGGTACCCATGCCTGAATTTTACCTCTGGACTGATTCAGTACAGCAAAGTAAGATCTTTGCCGGGATTTGGTTCTATAGCCCAGTCCGGATCAATTTAGAACTGATTTCTGTTTTCCAAGGATCATGTCAAGACCCTTGGAACCAGATGTAAATCGTTCTAAAGCTGATCTAAGATCCTTAACCTGAGTTTTCAGGGAGGAGTTCTCCTTTTCAAGTTTTTCAACTTGAGTAGGAGTTCCTTCCTGAACCTTCTCGGTTAAGGGTTTAGAGTCAGCTCCCTCTTTCAGGAGTTTTACTTCCTGTCGGAGGGATTCGACTCGGAGTTTGGCTTTTGCCAAATCTCGAGAAAGAAATGAAATTAGTTCACTTAATTGACATCTATTGAAACCAGTTACCTTAATTTCACCGTCTTCTGTAAAGGTCAGCTCGCCGTCGTCCTATTCTGATTCTGACTCGGTTCCGACTTCTTCTGAGGCGGTCAGAGCTAGGAGGTTGGACTGGGGTGCCTCTTCTTCTTCTTCTGAGGAAGATTCGTCCCAGGTTGCTTGCAGTGCTTTCTTTCTTCTCGTCTTTTTAGTTTCCTTTAGGTTAGGACACTCTGACTTGTAGTGACCCTTTTTCTTGCACTCATAGCAGGTCACATTGGGCTTGTTTGCGGGTTCAGCTGGTTCGTCCTTTCTTCGGTCGGTTTTCCGTTTGTTGGTTCGGTTCTTCAGCTCCTTGTAGTAGCTTCGGGCTAGTCGGACCAGCTTAGTTTGATCTCCTTCTTCGTCTTCTGAGTCTGAGTCTGAGTTAGACTCAGGTTCCGGTTCAGGCTTCTTCTTTGTTGTCCTTCCAGTTTTACCTGCAACGAAAGCAATACCTTTCTCGACCATATTGGTGTTAGTTTGTTCGTGCAGTTCTAGTTCGGAAAACAATTCGTCTAATTTTATTTTTGAAAGATCCCTTGAGACCTTGTATGCATCTACCATAGATGCCCACAAGGTGTTTCTAGGGAAAGCGTTTAAGACATACCTTATTAAGTCACGGTTTTCAACCTTGTGACCTATCGTGTGAAGACCGTTCATCAGCTCTTGGATTCGTGCGTGGAGCTGGGCTGCTGTTTCGTTGTCGGCCATCTTGATGGTGTAGAGTTTGTTCAGGAGCAGGTCCCTCTTACTGATCCGAGTATCTGATGTCCCTTCGTGCAGCTCGATCAATTTTGCCCACAGCTCCTTCGCACTGTTGAAGGGGCCCACGCGGTTCAGCTCCTCTTTCGTCAATCCGCATTGAAGAGTCTGAGTCGCTTTAGCGTCGGCTTCTATCTTTCGTTTCAGAGCGGTGTCCCACTCTGTGTAGCTTTGAGGAAGTCCTTCGGCGTTTTTGGGGATCTCCAGACCGGACTGGATGATGATCCACATGTCCACCTGAGTTTTCAGGTGGACCTCCATACGGCTCTTCCAGTAGGAAAAGTCTTCTCCACTAAAGAGTGGAGGTCTGGCGGTGCTAAATCCCTCTTGCATGGCCATGTGATCTGGAAAAGAAAACTAACAACAAAAAAATATCCCAAGACTTGGTCTTGGATTAGTAGTGCGGGATAAGGATAATAAAAATAAAAAATAAAAAAAATCCGAATGAGAATAAGAAATAAAAATCCGAAAAAAAATTTTCAAACTGGTGGTTGCACCAAGTTTGAACAACCCCGCTCTGATACCACTTGTTGAATCGAGAAAACCGATAGAGGGGGGGTGAATATCGGAAAACTTTCGGATTTACGTAAAGAGCAATTGTACAGCGGAAGTTAAAAACACACAACGCAAACACGGGAGGTTTTACTTGGTTCGGAGCCTGTGTCGACTCCTACTCCAAGGCCCACGGTCGTTGACCGTTTACTTTGGGCAATTCTATATAGGCGCAGAAACAATTTACAAGAATTAATTACAAAATAAGTGCAGTAAATAAACAAAACACGCTCTTCTTTACCGACGTCCGGAGTAGATCGACTTTCTCGGAGCAGCAGGACGTCGTCGGCTCGTGTTGGAAGGTTTCCGGAGCAAGACGCGAGAGCAGAAGAGCTTTGAGGCGTTGAATGGAAGAGTTGTACTGAAGCCTTGGTCGAAGGTCCTTTATATAGGGCTTGGGGGCGCCCGGGACGTCGGGGGCGCCCCCCACGTGGCCTTTGATCCGCCAAAGTCTCGGTCAGCGTCTATCCTCTGGATCCGCTTTGACCGGGGCGCCCGGAGCGCTCGGGGCACTCGGATTGACCGGGTCAAACTTCTATCTTCTTGGCTTCGAGGGGAGCTGCTTCGGTAGCTGGCCCTGGGGGCACCCGGGAGCAGCGGGGGCGCCCGGCCCAGCAGCTATTCGAAGCCTTTTTCTCTTGACTTGTTTTGTATGCACCTTGGGGGCGCCCGGGACACTTCGGGCGCCCTACTCAGCCACTGCCTCACTCCTTTGAGGCTATCTGAGCTGCAGACACTCCTTCCTTTGGTCCTGCATCCAGGGTTAGTCCAAAACACAATAGAACAATAAAATATTTGTTTATACAGCCTTAGCTGTCTTGGTTCTGACTTTGGTCTCCAAAATGGAGCCCTAGGTCGAACCGACGCCTACTGTTCCCTCGACGGGGAACGCGTCCTCACCTACTCCTCTCGGGAGAATTTACCTGATGCCAACCGTTCCTCTGGTTGGACTTTTGCCTGATGGTCCTTTGTCAGGTCTTGGATGCCGAGCTGCCCTTCGCTCGGTACCTAGCATTCCTTCGCTAAGGCTTCAGTCCCAGGCTGTCCTTTGCCTGGCGGCTAGCAGTCCTTCGCTAGGGCTTTTGACTCTGACATTCCTTCGCCAGTGCCTAGCAGTCCTTCGCTAGGGCTTTTTACCCTGGCATTCCTTCGCCAGTGCCTAGCAGTCCTTCGCTAGGGCTTTTCCTGCACACTAGATTCACTTGTTAGAAAACAAGTAAGACTTAACTTTTGACCTCTGTTGTCATTATCAAAACACAGGTTTGACTTGGGTGCATTCTGCACCAACAGTAGAGATATTGGCTGAGGGAGTTTCATTTGATGTTTCCAGAGGAATTGGTATTTCAGAGGAGGTTGAGGGTGTATTTGCTACAGAGGCTGAGGACATTTCAGAGGTTATTTTAGACTTACTTCCAGCTGGAGAGGATTTTCTAGGTGTAGGGGATTGCACAGAGCCCCAAGGATCACCTATCACTATTGATATTTCAGAGGATTCAGGAGAGAGGTGTGTGAGTTTAGGGGATTGCACTGAGCCCCAAGGATCACCCATTCCTAGTGAGCAGGCCCAGATTGAACTTAAGCCACTTCCAGATCATTTGAAATATGTGTACTTAGGAGAGGAGCAAAATTTTTCAGTCATTATTACACAGCATTTGGAATCAGTGCAAGAAGAGAAATTATTGCAAGTCCTGAGGCAGCTCAAAAAGGCTATTGGGTGGACTTTATCAGATATACCAAGTATTAGCCCAGCTATCTGTATGCACAGGATATTCTTGGAAGAAAATGTTAAACCAGTGAGGCAGCCGCAAAGGAGACTTAATCCACTTATTTTGGACGTTGTTAAGAAAGAGGTGACTCGACTTCTACAGGCAGGTATCACTTACCCCATTTTTGATAGTCAGTGGGTGAGTCCCATACATGTGGTGCCGAAGAAATCTAGAGTTACAGTTGTGGAAAATGCAAGTAATGAACTAGTGCCCACCAGAGTCAAAAATTCATGGAGAGTATGCATTGATTATAGGAAGTTTAACGCAATCACGAGGAAAGACCACTTTCCTTTGCCTTTTATTGATCAGATGCTTGAGAGACTGGCAGGGATGTCCCATTATTGCTTCTTGGATGGGTACTCGGGCTACTTCCAAATTTGTATCGATCCGGAGGACCAGGAGAAGACTACCTTCACTTGCCCCTTCGGTACTTTTGCCTACAGACAGATGACATTTGGACTCTGCAACGCACCAGGAACATTTCAATGTTGCATGATAAGTATATTTGGCGAGTTGTTAGAGCATTGTATGGAGATCTTTATGGATGATTTTTCAGTTTTTGGCACGTCTTTTGATTCATGTTTAGATAACTTGTCTAGCGTTTTACACCGTAGCATTGAGACTAACCTTGTGATTAATTTTGAAAAATGCCACTTTATGGTAGAGCATGGTATTGTATTAGGACACATAATCTCTGGGAGAGGTATAGAGGTTGATCCTGCAAAAATAAGTGTTATATCTGCTTTATCTTACCCCGTATGTATACGGGATGTTCGTGCTTTTCTTGGACATGTAGGTTTCTACCGCAGATTCATCAGAGACTTTAGTGAGATTGCTCGACCCTTGACAAAACTTTTACAAAAAGATGTTGAATTTTATTTTGATGACAAGTGTAAAGAAGCTTTTCACAGGCTCAGGGAGGCTCTTACCTCTGCTCCTATTATTAGATCACCTGACTGGAATTTGCCATTTGAATTAATGTGTGATGCATCCAACTTTGCAGTGGGAGCTGTTCTAGCACAGAGGGTGGAGGGATCACCTCATGTCATATGCTACGCCTCCAAGACTCTAGATGCCACCCAAGCCAATTACACCACCACTGAGAAGGAGCTTCTTGCCATAGTTTTTGCTTTAGACCATTTTAGATCTTATTTATTATGGTCACATGTCATTGTTTTTTCTGATCATGCAGCTTTAAAGTACTTATTGAAGAAGTCAGATGCTAAGCCTAGGCTAATCAGATGGATGCTTCTACTCTAGGAGTTTGATTTGGAAATCAGAGATAGGAGTGGCAAAGAAAACTTGGTTGCAAATCACCTGAGCAGGATTGAAGGAGATGGATCTTCTACCACCATCGAGGATGATTTCAGAGATGAGCACCTTCTTGCAGTACATGGTGAGTCACCTTGGTATGCAGATCTTGTTAATTTCTTAGCTGCACATGTTTTTCCTACATACTTTTCTAAAGCTCAAAACGAGAAACTTAAGAGTGATGCAAAATTTTATATGTGGGATGACCCGTATTTATGGAAATTTTGTAATGACCAAATAATTAGGAGATGCATACTAGACCATGAGATTTGTTCAGTACTTACTTTTTGCCATTCATCAGCATGTGGGGGACATTTTGGACCACAAAGAACAGCTAGGAAAGTGTTAGGTTTATACTAGCCCACCTTATTTCATGATTCATACTTGTTCTATAAAAATTGTGATAGATGTCAGTGAACTGGGAACATAGGAGCTAGAAATGAGATGCCCCAACACACTATACTTTTCTGTGAGATTTTTGATGTTTGGGGTATAGACTTTATGGGACCTTTTCCTGCATCCGGTGGTTACCTGTACATTTTACTTGCTGTAGATTATGTTTCTAAATGGGTGGAGGTCATTCCCTCCAAGACTGATGATTCTTGTGTTATTGTTAGTTTTGTGAGGTCACATATATTTTGCAGGTTTGGAATTCCTAGAGCGCATAATAAGTGACCAAGGATCTCACTTTTACAACAAACACATGAAGGCCCTACTTAGCAAATATGGGGTTATACACAAGGTTTTTACTTCCTACCATCCCCAAACAAATGGCCAAGCCGAATCTCAAATAGAGAAATCAAATCAATTTTGGAAAAGACCGTTGGGCCAAATAGAAAAGATTGGAGCAAAAGGCTAGATGATGCACTTTGGGCCTATAGAACGACATTCAAGACACCGATTGGCATGTCTCCCTACCGGTTGGTTTATGGTAAAGCTTGTCATCTACCCGTGGAGATAGAGCACAAAGCATATTGGGCGGTGAAGGCTTGCAACTACGATGCTACCAAGGTGGGAGAAGAGAGGAAACTTCAACTTCAAGAGCTTGAAGAGATTAGACTTGAAGCATTTGAGAATTCAAGGGTCTACAAGGAAAAGACCAAGAACTTCCATGATAAACACATAGTGAGGAAAGAATTTCAAATTGGTGACAAGGTTTATTGTACAAATCAAGGCTCAAGTTGATTAAGGGTAAGTTGAGGTCAAGGTAGGAAGGTCCATTTATTGTAACTAATATTTTTCCCTATGGTGTTTTTGAAATTAAAAATGAGACTAACGGTTTTACGAGGAAAGTAAATGGCCACCGGCTCAAGAAGTATTTTGAAGAACTAAAGGAGCTAGAGGTAAATGGAATGGACATTAAAGATGTCATCTACCCAACCTAAAGGGGAGTTTTCTTTTCTTTGCATTTTATTTTATTGTAAATAACCTTTGTTTGCTTTCAAGTAGTTTAATTTTCTTTTCCAATGAATTTTCGATAATACATGTTTAGGTAATGTAGATTGAATAAATAGTGATTGTAGACACCATTTTACCCTTTTGGCACCTTATTTTTGCATGATTAGGAATGAATGTGTCCCTCTAGGTTTTCTCTATATCATTTTAGAGTCTTTTGAAAGCAAATTAAATTTGGTTGGCAAGACTTAGGATTTGAGTCAATCGATGAAAATTCTTAGTTGCTTGAGTACTACTTGGTTATGGACTCTAGATTGATGAGTTGAGATGAATTCTTTTTACCTAGTGAGGACTTAGCTTTATTGTTGCGATACACACATGTAATTGTACTCTAGAACTTGCTTAGGTCCTTTCAAAATCATATTTCTATGATTAGACCACATTTATTAAGGTTATTCACTTTATCTTCCCTTTTCCATATAATTGTTGCAACATAACTTGTTGATTCATGCCTTATTTTTTTTTCCTTTCCCTATTTTTCTGCTCATATCCATATTTCTCTATAGACTTGGTTACTTGGGTTTTTCTTGATGCTATTTTGCCTGAGGCGGACAATGGTTTAAGTGTGGGGGAGGTGGCTAATGTTTTTAAATGGAATTGGTGAAAAGTGATGTATTTTAAAGCTTATGTTGTTATAGCAATTTGTCATTACGAATTTGATGATGAAGTTTTGGTGGATTCTGAGTGTTTGAAGGAACTCAAGGAATGGAGGAATATGAGGAGTACAATGCAAAAACAGAAGAAAAAAATTAAAGAAATGGGGAATTGTGCCAATTTGATGGGTGATGTATCAAGGATGAGTTGTGAGTATTGAGAAGCTAAGTTCACTTGTGGAGTAATCTGATTTATGGATGTTATTTGGTTTTTCAACTCTATGAAGCTAATTTTGGAAGGAAGGGAGCTCATAGAGGTTGGTTTTTAGTGATACTCTTCAAGCCTACCAAAAGTTTCCACTTAGATATGGAATTAACAATTTGAATTATTTCCAAAAGTTCAAATGGTTACTATAACTGAAGTGGGAAATTGGGGGTTATGTTTGGTTGTTGGACCTGTAATGAAGCTGCAAGAAAAAAAAACAAAACATGAAATACAGCTGGAAAAAAAACAGCAAACAGAAATAAAAAGAAAAGAAGAAGGGAAGAAAAGAAAAGAAAGGAAAGTCAAAGAAGATCATGAAGGTTCAAAAGATGGATGGATTTCTGAGTCTGAAGTCGGAAATAAGAAGCTAAATGGGTTAAGAATTGGTGATGAGTGGAAGAAAGGAAAAAATTCAGACAAAGTCAGTTTCAAAATCCTAGAATTTGGCTACTGATCAGCCACTGATTGGTCACTAGTCCGATCAGGGAGCACCAGTCCGGTTAGTGGAATGATCAGGCAATGTCTGATCGGTCTCTGGACCGATCCGAGCAGCTAGAATAGTATAGAACATTACTTTCAATCTTGAATCTTCTCCAAATCAGCTCATAATCACTTCCCTTGGTTCGAAATTCATAAGAAGCTATCGTAAGAGGGCAAAGAGCATTTAGAAATAATTTTGAGTATCCAAGTTTCTAATTTTCCTTACTTCTCCATATTTCTTTTTCATGCTAAATTTCTTTACCTTAGTTTCCTTTTATCATGACATATCCATCTATTTTCTTTGTCAAGAGTTTTTTGGTATCAGAATTTGTGGAACTCCTCTTTCATTTTATTCATTTCATACTTCTTTTATTTGTTCTAATAAACCTTTGTAGATGTGGATTCAAGGCAAGAATGATGGTAGAGAGTAGATAATAAGCAAGCTTATGGTAGTTAGGCCTTCAAATCCATGTTTTGATCTACTATTTTATGCTCAAGTTTGCATTTAAATAGGTTGATGAAGAGTTTGAATCTCGGTCTCGGTTTCATGAATTACCTCTATTGGGCTTAAGATTCAATTCTTTCTATATTTACTATGTTTGGCACTAAAATTTAATATCATATTGTAGGGTTTCGAATGATCATGGACCTGGATCACGTTGGGTCAAACTTGGGTCAGAATTGGATCCGAATCAAATGGATCAAGCGTCGAGTTAATATGGCCATCCATTCAAGAAATCAGTTAGATCCAAGCCATCCGCCAACTTCTGGTCGATCCAAGCTCAAGATAGACTTAGCCAAGTTTAGGGACCAAGATCTGAAAGTTTGGGCCGGATTAGAGTTAATCCAGCCGTTGGATCGAGCTCAAGAGGAGCCTTAACCGTCCGTTCAAAAATCAGAGCACTCTGAGCCATTGGATGCAGATCCGGTTGATCTGAGTTGAGGAGGGGCAGATCTTGACCCATGATCAAGATCTGGGAAGTTTGGGTTCGATCTGGATTGATCTGACCGTTGGATGAGATCGAAGGAATCTCGGCCGTCGAAATTCAAAATGCATAGATAAATCAACAATTCCCTCGCCAGTTCTTGGTGTCGCGATTTCGAGTGTCTTCTTGGCGAGTTCATCGTAATTTTCGTCTTCGGTTTTGGAAGCGACCACTTCAGATCCATTCATTGTCGAGTTTCCAAATCAAAGGAGTGATCCTTTGTGAGATTTGCATCCCAATTTGATAGCTGAGAGGATAACGACGAGGGTTTCGCCGGAGTCTGCCCTTTTCCGATTAGAAACTGCTTGACAGCTTATTACAATCGTTCGAATCCATTGGAAATGTCTGGAGGGGTCTCTGAGCATCTTTGAAGGTTTTGGAGTAGATTTACAATTCAATCTGCCAAGAAGAAGAAGTTCGGAGAAGGAATTCAGCTGGGCAAAAGAGTTCAACGCAAATCGACCGCAAGAGCTGATTTCTTCCTTGATCATTGAGACAGAGGGTTTCTATTTCACTCTTGTGTGACGGCAAGGGGGAATTATCGGTGATGAACTCGATCTGAAGCTTAGATCTTAGTTTTCTTACCTGTTTCTGTAATCGTTTGTCCTGTTTCGACATTTTTTCATATACTGATCGGTCCATAGACCGATCTAGGCATCACTTGATCGGTTACTCAGACCGATCAGGCTTTTATCTGATTGGATTGCTGACCGTTCAGACCGAATATTGTTCTTCTAAAGTCTGCTTCCGTAGATAAATTTGTTCCAGCTTAAATTTCTGCAATTGAGTTTAATTTTGTAAGTTCTTTACTGAATTGTTGGATCTTGAGTCTGAATTGTTCCGATCGAATTGTTTGATTCTTAATTAGTGTTAAATTAGGTTTTTTAATAGCTTTCAATTTGGCTAAGTGTAGATTTTGGAACTTCTTAGGGTTTATTTGTTTAGCTAATCTCATTTTCCTACTGCTTTCATCAAGCCATTTGCAACACAAAACCCCATTTTATTTCGAAAACCCAAATCATTTAACAACAAATAACTTGCACGCTCGATTCAAACACTTACGACTAGTCCTTGGGAAAAAAATACGACCTGAGACCCCTATTCTACATTTTTATTTTGCTAGCAAGGGTTTTCAGCTTTATAAATTTCTAAATTTGAGACCCACATTCGTGACAGCTATTCTTGGTCCATCAATCAGCCTGCCTGACCGTGTGTGCCATTTTCCCGCAGCTCAGCTACTCAGTAAGACACGTGGCGTCCCATGCTCCCTGAGTCCTACCCGACTGTGTGTGCTATTATCCCACGGATCAGTCTGCCTGATCATGTGTGCCATTTTCCCGTAGCTCGGCTACTCAGTAAGACACGTGGCGTCCCACGCTTCCTGAGTCCCGCCCGACTGTGTGTGATATATTTCCCACGGTGCGGCTGCTCAGTAAGACGCGTGGCGTCCTACGCTCCTTGACCCCTGTTCGACCGTGTGTGCAAACGCTTGCCTTGCCAGCCAGTTATAAGTAAACTGGCTTCCACACCCCACTCGATTCAGTGTCTCCAATCTGACGCGGTGGCCCACGCTCCTGGGAATCGGCCTGAGTCGGTGGTCAGACGCCCATCTCCTAACATGGCACATTCATCCCTCGGCTCGGCCCCTAGCCCGGCGCACGGCGGCTCACGCCCCCCTACTTATTAACCCGCCGAGCATGCGAAGTTCTCGAAGTTCTAAGATAAGAACATTTCTCAAATGGCTAACCCACCTGGTTGCTCAGTAAGTAGGGCCCGGGTGGAAGCCAGGCGACATGGCAAAACCATAAGGTTTGCAACTCGGCCATGACGCTACGAATGGCCCAGCCCAGCAACTTCATTCGATCAATACTTAGGTACTCTCCCAACCGCAAATCACTCACTCATACCCAAGTGGGCGGTATGCTTAAGAGTATCCCTTCTTGACGGGCAAAGCATGAAATATTTTGGTTCGAGTGGCCCGATACCCGTGGCACCCGCCGAAACGCGCAGTGACTTGAACCTAAGTAGGGAAGTCCTCACTCGGGTTAATAACGCCGCTCGGATTTTGGACGCGCAAACATTGCAAGAAAAAGTAAAGGAAAAGACGGCATTTTATTATCATGAGCGATTACAAAATAGAGGCTTAGTCCCTCTCCAGCCAAGAAAGATAAAGAAAGCAGGTTTCGATAGTAGCTGCTCCCAGTTCATGGAGCTCGGTTGGTCTTCTTTGGGGCCTGACCTCGGAGCAGGGAGTCGGTATAGCCTTTGAGGTGTTGAATGCGCCACTGAACGGCCTTCAGTCAGACGCTTGAACCTCGTACTTTTGCTTAAGTTTATCGAGCTCCGCGGCGCTAGCCGCCCGTTCCTCCTCTTTGGCCTTCAGATCGGCCCGCAGAGTGGAGATGAGGTGATGTGCTTCAAGAAGTTGTGCCTTGAGCATAGTCCACTCCTCAGAAATCCAAACTGACGGCGCCGCCTGTCAACAAAAGAAGGCAAGAGTCAGAAGCAAAGGAAAGAGAAATGAGAGCAACACCTTTCATGAGTTAATGTTTCTTGGGTCGGGCCTAGATGCTCTCGCCCGAGCAGAGTTTCCAGACTCTCAGCTGGACGGAGCTTCAGACTTCCTGTCCAAACCACTCCTTGAACACGAGTCATTAGCTAGTGCCCCATGGGGGGCGGCACTAGGAGAGACTGGCCCAGGAGAGCCAGCGGCAGCATCCTCACCAGCGGAGACCCATAGTGTGGAAAAGGGCAAGGAGCATGCAAGCAATAAGCCTCCCCAGACTGGCATTGGCTGAGATATGAGGCATCTGATAGTAGCCCCCCCCCCAACATTAGTCGAGCCAGTAATGCCAGCCGGTCGGCGTACAGAACCACTCTGGGTCAAATGGCGAGGGATAGTATGGGCACCTCCCTTCGGATCCTCCGCTGGCGCGAACGCCCAAACCCTCCTCAACGAGGTTGAAGAAGGGGAAGGTTCGAGAGTTGTAGTGCTCGGGGAGACTGCCCTCATCGGAGGAGGGCAGACATTAACTCCCTTAGCAGAAGACAACACTCGAGAGGAGCTTCCCGACGGAGGAGCGGCAAGCTCACGAGTCGGTGGACAGGAGAATACCTCAGGGGCAGGTGAAGGAGGAGTGTGCCCCAGATGGGAGGTCACATGGGAAGATGGAGGCGCCGCGGCAATAGCTTCTGCAGAAGCCAGCGCTCGGACTCGCTTCGCTCGGCGGGGAGGAGCTGGAGTGCTAGGTGGAGATGAGAAAATAGCCGAACGGGGCGCATAACGATGTGACGCCGATGGTAAGTCACTCATATCGGAGGCTCCCATACGGGAGGCAGGTCATGTCCTCATTAGTTCCTTCCCCTTACGTGAATTGCCTTCGCGGGGGGAAGGGGTGGGTTTGATTCCCCTGGGCGAAGGAGGTGAATCAGGAGGGAACATCATCTGGAAAAACTCCCGGTCAATATCCTCCGAAGGAGAGGAGTATGAATCATTCGAGATAGCATAGAGCCCTCTCAAGGAAAAGGCTTCTTCGGAAGAGTCGGTAGACATACTGGAAGAAGGACGAGGAGTTTGGAGTTGGTGGTTGAAAGTAAAGGTGGCAGATGCCTCCTATATATAGGAGAGGGAGAACTATCTCGGCCGTTCGTAGAGGGCCTCGTTAAGCCGCGGGATCGGACGGTTGGTTACGCGGTGGGGGAGCATCGGGAAGTATTAAAGAGGGAGTAAGTGCGCAAGGGCTGCTCGTCTCCCGAGGAGCTTATGACTGGTGATGGACGTTTCGTTGCCCGATGCGTCATTTCACACTCGTCACGTTCAATCACTCAGCTGCCAGAAGAGGAGATACGAATCGTCCCGATAAGACAGGCGCATAAAGACTTTCATAAATGGGCTAGCCCCCTAGGTTCCCTGGTTAAGACCCCGGTCGGCCGCGTAGCGATCCACGTGCCCCGGGTGTCCACTCGACCCGACAACTGAGCCCGCATGAATGGGCCAGTTCCAGTAAAGTATTTGGTTTGGGCTCCGGCCAGGCGTGTAGCAACCCGTCCTTCTCGGGCTCCAGCCTAACCGAGTGGTCGCATTCTAGCAAGAGGGTCAGCCCGCGTGGGGCCCACGACTCGGTGGTTCACGCGGCAAGTAAATATTCCCAACCAAGCGCTTCAATTGATGATCTGTTGATAAAAGGAGCAAACTTGAGAGACTGGAAGGGAAAGGAAATGTGCCAATTGATAAAAGAAAAAGGTTACATAGCCTGGAACGAATCACCCCTGCAAGAGCGCGAAAAAGAAAGACAAAATTACAGAAGGCCAGGCCTTCACTTAAACGGCTCGTCAGTTATGCTGGGTAAGTCCTGGCACATGTCCTTAGGCCGCACGGCGGTAGGAGGCAGGTCGGGAGGTAGATCTGCCGAGCCTAAGTTGGCGGACGATGTTAATCCCCTGGGGCAGCATCACGTCCATGAACCGCGCGACGATTTCAGCCTTATGGGTCGGGGCGTTAAGGCATTCAAGCCTGTACTTTTCCAACCGGGAGTCTTCGGTTTCCTTGTAGGATCAAAGTTCCGTCAACTCCGATCTCGCCACCTCCCACTCAGAATGTCCAGTCTCCCAGCGGGAGCGAAGCTCCGTTAGCTCGAACTTAGCTACCTCCCACTCGGATTTCTCCCCCCGCAGTTGCTCGAGCTCAGCCTCTTGACCTTGTATCAACTGATCCTTTGAACAGAGTCCCGCGGACAGCTCGGTCAACCCCGGGAGTGGGCCAGAACCTCAACGTCTCGGGTCTCCAGCTGGGGTCGAAGGGACCATCTGGGAGTGGCAGCAGACGCCTGCTGGAGCTCAAGCTTCGCCTGGTCTAACTCGGCCTGAACTTTCGCTCCGGCGTGCTTCAGGGTAGACGGCCAGATGTTTGTCTGAGAGGTAGCTTGCCGTGTTGTCTCAAGTTGGCCGAGAGTCATCTCAAGCTGCCCCTCAGAGTGGGCCAGTCGATCCTGCAGAGCCTGAACCTCCACTCGTAGGTGATTCAGTGTGGGCTCATCGGCAACCATCTGGGAGTGCACCAGTTGAGTTTGCAGGCATTGCACCTCCCTCTCGGCTTTTGCCCGAGCAGAGCTCTCAGCCAAAAAAGACATGGAGACTCCATGGCAGTCTCCTAGGAACTACAGAAGGAACACCGATCTTAAGGGGCCAAACAGAGTATACGGTAGAAGATACAGGTCGTGCATACATACTTGAGTATCCTTAAGGAAGAAGGCGTCAGCTCTGTTGCGGGAGCCTCGAAAATGATATTCCTCAAGCCCTGGGCATAACGGTCGGCTACCGCTCCGTACAGGCGCAGGTCCTGGTGCCGGTCGGGTAGCTCGCCCAGAGGCATCTTCAGGTGGTGGTTAGCCTGGGAGGCCACCAAAAGGTGCATCATCGGATCCTCAGCAGGATCCTCAGCAGAAGGCGTGTCCGAGCTACCGTGCACTGGCGCATTGAGGGTAGTAGAAGATACAGAAGGATCGGGGGTCGGGTCAGTAGGGGCGTCTACCACAGCATCAAGGTAGGGGTTATTGGCAGAGGTGATGGTGGGCAGGCAGTAGGGTAGTCATCAGTAATCACAGCAACAAGAGGCTCGGCCACAGGAGCCAGGAAGGGCACAATGACTAGGGAGGTAGGCGGAGCTCCCAAGTCCGGGGCCAATCTCTTTTTCTTTTTCTTCTTCTTCATACGTTTACTGGAGGAAGGGCTGGATGAACCTCCCGGCGGAGAAGGCACTCATCGACACTTGGAAGGGGCGCATGGTCTGGTGGTTATCGGGGGAATGGTCTCGGAGGCAACAGGAGCTGACGTCGGTCCGGGCAGGGTCAGGTCGGTTGAAGCATCTCCCGCCGAAGCGCCTCCTTCAGGGGACAGCAGGGAGGCAACATGAGTCTGTAGTTTGGTCGAATCCAGTCTAAAGCCTCCCCGCACCGCCGTAGATAGCAGCAGAGAAACTGTGAAAGTAAAATAAGCTCGGGCATGGCTAAGGGATATACATAGAAGATACAGGGAGACTTACCAACAGCAGACGGAGAAGGGGCAAGGCTCGGGCTATGACCGAAGGAGGAAAGAATCCCCTCCTTCAGCAAAAGTCCACCGTGGAAATACCGATCCTCTAGCTCGGCGGTAACACTCAAGTACTCGGTGGAAGTGCGATAGTGCTGGGGAAGGGTGCCGAAAATGGGAAGTCCCTCAATCCAAGTGGTGGGCCAACCCGGAGCTTCGATAGGTCCAATGAAGAAGAAGCACTCCTTCCATCCCTTGTTTGAAGTAGGAAAATTCAAGAGGAAGGACGCCTTGGCTCGGGCTTGGAAGAAGAAGTCACCCGCTTCTTGCTGTTTTGGGTAGAAGAGGTAGTGGAAACTCTCTGATTCTAGGGGAATCCGGAGCAGAGTAAAAACTATGGCTGAGCCACACATCAGGCGAATGACATTGGGAGCTAGTTGAGGCAAAGGGATCTGGAAGTAATCGCAGATGGCGGATAGAAAGGGATGCACGGGGAAGCGGAGACCGGCTTGAAGATGGTCCCGAGATAAAGTGACATAGCCCAATGGGGCGGAGTTTGGTCGGGTGTGTGACTCCGGCAGGAGTAGGTGGCGATCGGCGGGGACGAAGAGTTCGATTGTACTTGCTCTAGGTCATGATCAGTAAGAGTAGTGGCCATGGTGGAGTACCAGGGCCTGGAAGGAGAAGGAGATGAAGAAGAAGAGGCCATCGGATAAGAGGGAGGCGAGAAGCTAACCGGTAAAGGAAGCCGCCGGAGGAAAGCCGAGGAGAAGCAGCTGTCGTAACCCTAGCGGTACTCAGAGCGGTGGAAGACAATGGCAAGTTCCAAATGCGTGAAGAAGAACAGGCAGATAAGAGGCATACTTACGGAGATAGGCGAGGAGCCATGAATCGTTCGATGAGAAAATGGGAAGGGCGTGCCACCCAGCCAGAGCCGCTTGATCAGGCTCAGGTGAGGTTCGGGGGGCGAACGCAGGTGACTTGGGGGGGACAGGCCTCCGACCGTTAGGGCGACGATCAATAGAAAGATATGCCCAGATTCTGAGGGGCACGCCAGGCTCGGTCCAGATTTGGAGTCCAGTCAGTCGGGCTACAAGACTCCTTCGACTAGACTTGAGGGGGATGCTTATGATCCCGGGCCAGCTCACGTGTAGCCTGGCTCGGTAGCCTGGCGCTCAGTCAGAAGAAAGATGGTTAGTGGGTTAAACGAACCCGTTAGGTGGGGGGCAGGCGGGCTTGGGCCCCCGGGCTCCCGCGTCATAGGCCCTTGGCCTACCTCGTTACTTAGTGCCCCAGTCGGCACCCTCATAGGCCCTCAGCCGGCCTCGTTACTCAGTGCCCCAGTCGGCACCCTCATAGGCCCTCAGCCGGCCTCGTTACTCAGTGCCCCAGTCGGCACCCTCATAGGCCCCCAGCAGGCCTCGTTACTCAGTGCTCCAGCCGGCACAACCACTCCCTGACACCGGACTACCAAAGCTGCACGGGGTCGGCGCAGGACCAGGGTCATCCTGATCCCCAGTAGCGATATATCGCTGAGGTATTGATCTTCCTGCCACATCTTATCCCCCGTACCTCGACCACATGCCTTGGTGTCAGGTCGAGCGGCGTCTAACGGCGCCAACCCTTAAGTTGACAGTGCTCCTTTCCTTAATCCAGCATATGTCACTTTATCCTGCCACCCCTGGACATGCATTACCCTGTCCTCGCTAGATGACAGCAGGTGGCAGGTGGGGCAGAACCTGTCAGTTTTCCCGACTACATATACCTCCTCGCTCCGCATTTCCCAGGTACGCGCGATAGTGCAATTTTATACTGTTCTATTGCCTTCCATCGCCAACGTCGTGTACTGACTTTACCGTCGGAGTGTCTGACCGGGGACTTTTCCCAACGGGTTCTAACGGTCCTTGTCTTGCAGGTTAGCGCGGTCTAGTTCTCTAAGCCACCTCAGCGGACTCGTCCTCCCCAGAAGTTCACCCATCTATAGGGCGTCCGACTCACTTCGTGACAGGATCAGTTAGTAAATAACAAACTGCAACTTAGGTACTACAATATTTCTTAAATCTGTTATGTAATCAAGTACACGAAAACACTGTAGGTAGGTGGGGTTGTAGACATATAGCACCACACTGGTCTTCACAATTTGAGAGGGAAACAATTACTTTCTTAGACGCCATGAAATTGTTGAAACCTATAAAGATAAGAATTTGGAAGTGCATGTGTTGTATAATCATCTTGTCTCCATCTTAATCGATATCCAAATATCCTACTCGAAAATAATTAGAAAATGAATATAGAAATTCTTGGGGTAGATTACATCAAATGTGTTGGTATCAGAAGCATCATATTGAACCTTAATTTGATATTGATAAAGGGTTCAAAGTCAATTATTATTTGTGATCTAATGTTTTCATTGAGTGTACATGAAAATCCTAGTATAACTAGACACTAATTTCTGATCTACAGGATTGAGCACGAAGTCCTTGCTGAGGGTTAAGCACCGATAACCTGATGAGTAAAGCTGGGCACGAAGACCTGACTGAGGGTTAGTCACCGAAAACCTGGTGAGTAAAGCTGGGCACGAAGACCTGACCAAGGGTTGGGTACGAAGACTTGGTTTAGAAGACTAGGCACGAGACCTGACCAGGAGTTGGGCACCGAAGTCCTGATCTGTAAGATCGGGTAGAAGTCTTAGCCAAGCGAGGACAACGGACAAAAGTAAGGACGAGTCGAGGTACGGACGTCGCGAGATTCGAAGTCGTCAGAGGCTAAGCAAAAGTCCAATCAGAGGTGTCGGTTGGCAACAGATAACTTCTCTAGAGTGGAGTAGGTGAGGATGCATTCCCCAGAAGAGGGAACAATAGACGTCGGTCCGACCTAGGATTTCAGTCGAAACCTAGAAGTCAGGATCGGACAACACCGTCTGTTATTGCATGCATTTTCATTTTGCATATTATCTGTTGGATTAACCCTGTGTTGCAGCTAAGCAAACCGGCGACAGATGGCACTTAGGCACCCGAGAACACAGGCGCCCGAGAGGGACTCAGGAGCCCATATACCTATGACTCAGCCAGGGCTCGACTGAGTTGGCACACTCTGAGTGGAGGCTGCACGTCAGCAACACAGACATCCGAGAGCAGTCAGGTGCCCAAGTACAAATAAGCATTGGATCGAGCTGGGATAAGACTGCGGTTGGATCGCAGCAACACCGGTACCCGTGAGGCCTATACGGGAGCCCGTATGATCCTATATAAGAGTTCTTCCACCAGAGACATAGCACAATGCTTTTATAACTGGTGCTCATCTGTGTGCTGCGAAAACAAGCTTCCGACGACGACAAAATGCTGATCCAACAACGACGTGTTGTTCCCTTAATTTTGTTTGAAGTTATCGGTTTTTATTGTATTATTCTTGTGTTTAACTTTCATACTCTTGTATCTTGTTCTCATTTTACAAATTGATAGTGATTGCCCAAAGTAAACGGTTAAGGACCGTGGATCTTGGAGTAGGAGCCGTCATAAAATTCCGAACCAAGTAAAATCAACTTGTGTTAGTATTTGTTTTATTGTATTTTCTTTTATTCTACTGTATAACTTGTTTAAATCTGAAATATTTTTCGAAGCAATATTCATCGCACTCTATGATCTTACGTAATGTGGTGCAGAAATCCTTTTTAGTAGCTTTCTGATGTGTTTCTAATTGGCATATAATTATCTATTTGAAGCTCTGAAAAAATTTATTTGCATAGTGAGTCTAGCTAATCAACAAAAATGTCTTCTTCAAATTGTTTAACTTCTAACCCAAAAATTTAACATAAAGCCACATGTATGCCATGTTGAACTCCATCATTGTTATTTGTTTATATGCTTTAGTCATTTGTGGAGAATTCTCTCAGGTAAGGTAACTCATATATAAATCAATAATATTTGTTTTCATCGTTCACATAAAGTGAATACTCATGGTGGCAAAAAACGATTTGTTTTCCCAACGTCTTTGTCAATCCGTCCCAAAACTAATATGAATGAGATAAATCACGAAATTACTAGTTCGAATACTATAATTAGCACGTGAGAAAGACATACTCATGGCCATTGCATGAAGCCATTCATTATAGGATGCATTAATTTTTCATACTTTAGGTTCTCACTTTAATCCGTATATATGCATTGGCAAAAGGCGATTCATTCGTCTCCAAAGCCCCCGCCAATCTATTTCAGGGTCAATATGGAAGAGGTAAATTACGGAGGCTACTAGCCCGGATGCTGTGGTTAGTGCGTGGGGAGGGCGGGTGCATTGGTTTTGTCAAATTTTGACCCCCCCCCCCAAACTTTATTCTGACAACATCCATATATTAATCATCAACTCATCCCGTAGAGACTTTTAATCCATATATATACTGCTGGCCCATGAAGTACCTTTAATCCGTATATATAGTAACTTATGAACATAACATCCTGTCGAAAAAATTGTCATTTATTTTGAGCCACAATAGCAAGTGCTAAAATGTTCTTCCTTCGAGCAACCGTTCTTGTAAAGCAACGAACCTTGCTTTATATTTCTCCTTTTTTTTTCTTTTGGCAACTTGAATGCTTCTTATCTTTTGTTGTCTTGGACTTATTAACTACGACCATTCGAATATCCGAATCAGACAAATTTTCTTGAAATTTTTACTTAGGACAAAATTAGAATTTCCAGAACTTCGGAGGAGGTTTTAAGGTTAAGGTTGAGATTACCAATATGTTTGAGAGTTTAATGGTTTTTTATAACCTAAGTGAGGGGCCTAATTGCTAAAAGACCCAATGTCACGCCCCCAGAGGCACATGCTTCCTCGAAAATCGGACAGCACCTCCCCTGTACGGCGGACAATATGGGGCAAATATACATAATATCTCCACCCATATAGCTCAGCCACAAGCGGCTGGCATCACAACAATAGGAAATAGACACAACCACGCAGTTTATATTGAAACAAAATAAACGGATGGCTTAGCCATCTCCAACATAAAAGAAAGTCTACATACCAGTAATAACATCAAAATCCAAACCGATACTTGACAAGGAAACTAACTGCGGAAATAAAACAGACACTAGAACAACCCAAAACAAATCGACACTGGGAGTGAGGGACTGGCAACTGGATCATCTCCTGGCTCCAAGCAAAACATCTACCTGCTACCTGAAACAACAAAAAGGGAAGCAGGGGTGGTGAGTCCGGGCGGACTCTGCGGGTATATGAGTAGACAAATAAGCATGGCATAATAAGGATAAACAGAGTAGAGAACTCAACAGTGTACAGTCCATAAGAATTATAGATTTCCTAAACATGCATAACATATATCAATCGACATGGTATAAAGTCCGAATAACGACTAAACAGGTATAAAACAACTCAATAACAATAATATCAAGATATACATGCATGTAAAATATGTGCAACAATCATAGCTCATATAAGTGCATCAAACACAAGCAAATGCATAAAAGAAATACGTATGCACAAGATGCAATGACATGTGTCACCCCTGACGCCAGTCAAGCCGTCAACACATCCCATCTGTGTGACCGAGTGGGTAGGGCTGTGACAACTGTACCACTCCAACAACAACAATAACCAACAACAATAATAATACTACATAAGGCGTGGTTGAGTGGACAGGATGCTGGGGAGTCTACACTCCAGACCCCTATACCTAGGGGGAGCTATCACAGCTACAAAATATCCCTCAAAAACAAACGGTGAGGGTGAGCCACCAACAACTCATCCCTCTAAATACAATGGTGAGGGTGTCACTGTCTGGCATGACAGGACAAACACTCGCACTCTAACCACTACCATGACAACATGTGGTTGAGTGAATCGAGCAACAATATGACTAACGACGGCTTAACCAAATGTAAGCCTAACTGTCGTTAGTATGCAACGTGCAAGTATGGTGCATGATATACGATGCACGAACAACCGGAGAAACCACGATGCAATAAAAATCCACAAGTAAAACATGCATCGATACAACCAACCAGAAATCGAAAACCAACGATAATGCACCTACACTACTAGGTAGGGTATTTCTAATGTCAATTAAACCTATCTGTGTTTAATGGACTTCTAAGTGCTCGCGTACAAACGGCACGTTACAGAATAGAAAACCAATAGTGGATGTACAGAAACGAACTTGGAATACTCGAAGATCAACGAAGAGTAAGTCTCAACGGCGATGTTTAAATAACGACAAAGAACAAGGTCAAGCAACCTATCAGACATAATAAGCCATGCTTAAAGGTAAAGGAAACTACAAGAGCACAAAGGAGAAGTACCCGCCTTTATTATAGAAGTTCGTGAACGAAGACCTTCTACGATCAACCGAACGCGTCCGGATCAAGGTCCTGTATCAATGGCATCGTTTAGCTATTTATAGAATTAATAAATTATCTAAACGAAATATTATATCTGCTTAGGATAAATCTTAACTGTAATACCTATTTAATTAACTCATATAATGGTTAGAACTATTATGAATCCAATTCCCAAAACGAACGGATATATATATAAAGTCTACCACAACCTAGCCCACGGTATAAATTTATAACACAGCTAAACATTTAAATGTTACTCACAACTTCATGTTTCAATTTTCAACTGAAACTCACTGCCACAAACTAGACTAAACCAATCCAACAACACCAAACCACAAACCCCCTTACAATCGGTGAAACATCCAATGTCAACCTTAAACTCTGAGAACTAGGACTGTGGTTTCAAAATAAAACAATGATAAATTGCTACCCAACTCCACAGCCTATTTGTCATCACGCGCAACCCTACTTAGCTATCTTACGGCAGGAAACCAAAGGAAAACAACAATTAACCCAAATTCAGTCTTCCACATATCATCAACCCAACTCCAATTTATGAAAATTAGGGTTATGAGTTTAACAAATCAACAACAGAAATTACACATCGAATTTGCTACAAAAACAACCCTTACCTTGGTTGCTCACAGCCGAACCCTTTCAAAGGATCTCGCTCAAACCCTGATCCTGCTTAAACTCTTCTCAAGCACCAACCGAACCCTTGATATCTCTCCAATTTTGACCACTAGGCGCAGGAGAAGGATCGTCGGCTTCGCTCGTCAACTGGGACTGTCGGCAGTCGGCGCACGGGCGTGCGGCGCCCTATTCTTGCGCGTCGGAGAAGGCAGAAGAAGAAGGGAAGTGGAGAAGAAGGAAGAAAGAAAGGGTGGGGCTGCGATCGGCGGCGCTCGCTGTGGAGAACCGTCGCGCGGCGTGGGGCGTCGAAGAGAAAGAAACAGCGGAAGAGGGAAAATGAGACGGGAATAGGAACATATAGGGAGGAATTAGGGTTTATATTTACTTTTGTCATTTTGCAACTAAACCCACCAAGTTCAAAAAATTACAACTAAGCCCCTAAATTTTCAAATTATCCTCTAAAATTCAGTATTTAACACCCAAGTTGAGGATGAAGTTGTAAATAAGCAAATTTTATGGTCTTAATTGTACAATGTTCCCTCCACTAAAATCCCATTTCTCCTCTTCTTTGAGCTCAACGGTTGCGCCGCAACCCCAAATTGGTCGAGCCTCTTCTTCCACCGCTCGATTTCGCCTCTTCCCCCATCTCGTCGGCATCACCATCGCGAGATACCGTCGGTCCTAGTAGAGCCGAGCGACACTCTCTTCTCTTCCTCGATCTTCCGATCGTCGCTCTTGTGTACTAGCTCTGATGTCGATCCCCTCTTGAGGGAGCTCCCTTCTCCGCACTGTCGGAGTTTGATCCACATCCATCACCCTCTCCGATCTCGCACCACCCGACCAGGAGACGTCGGAGCTCCACCACGACTTGCTACTGTAACTACTGTTTTGGGATCGGATCGGATGTCACCTGCTTTCCCCTATGCTCTGACGCTGCTCTGTTTGTATCGAGTCCAGCTAGCCGTGGCCCCCACATTGTGTTTTCTCCATCACAGGAGCGTCGCCACTTTTGTCCCCTCGAGCCTCTCTCACACGAGCTTCATTCTTAGCGTGGTTGGAATTGCGATGCCCTACTGACACATCTCCTGTTCTAGTGGATCGCTAGCATCTCAGGTAAGGTTTTGGATGAATTGCTTTCGTTTGATTAGATTAATGTAGGGGATTTGGTTATCCGATCAGATGGTATGTAGGATATTTGCTATAGGGTTAGATCAAACCGAAGTGGGACATAACAGACAAAACCTGTTTAACAGATCAAGGGTTAAAGACCATGGAGAAACCAATCCACGAATCAAATTGGGGAGATTACATGCAATCTTTCATTTCTATCATCAATAATAGACACATCACTGGGACAAATATTAGTTGAGACTCTGCTATTAGACCTTAATCAAGTGCCATTTCGTCATCATTGATCTTCGAAAGTTATAATGCTGTTAAGGATTATGGTTATATTGACATTCACCCTATGTACCCTGTACCTTTACTTTGGTCTTAACTATTGTGAACCCTATGTTATGGAGAGTTTACATGTGAATGTGTTCAGGTTGAATAGATGTGCTATTTTACCTGTTGCAATGTCAAACACTTGTAGTTTTTCGGTGATTTAAGATGCAAAATTTTAAGTTTCTACTTTAAATGTTAATGTTACATAAGATTATTTTCAGTTTAAGCACAACTTATGTTGCTTCCTCCGGTACCTTATCCAACTGAAAACTTGTATTGTCTTTTTAAATGTTGATCAGGTGTTAAAGAAAAAAAAAATACCAGTAATGATAGAATTATAGATTGTCGAAATATTTATTGAATATCCATTGGATGGCTATTCCATTTGCACAAAGAAGGTCATGGTATGCAGTAAAAGCTAAGATAATCAGAGTACGATGAAAGTGATTATTATCGGTTAGTTAGTTGATTAATAATTAAGCTAACTCTATTAATATTTTTTAACTGGAAGTTAATTGGATTAATATATTATATGAATAAATTAAGAGGTTTAGCTTTTTTATCTTGTATCACCATTACTGTAAGTTTTTTTGTAGTTATTAAATTCGAGGATTAGATCTTAAATAGGTTTAGTAGTAATTTAGCTATGTTATTAATAGTATAAATAGCTAAATTTTGTCCTTGATATAAGATATTGATTGGTTACATGTGTTCGATCACAGGGTTCTGCCGATACACACACTTCGTTTACAAGGCAGGTACTGCTCCTTTGGTTCTATAGTTCACTTTTATTTTAAATGTATGTTTATTCTATTATCTGAGTAGGTTTATTTACCTTAGCTCTATTTTACTTGTATTTCCTACTGATATTTTTCTTTGCTTGACCATTGAGTAATAATCAAAGTTTTCAATTATATAGTTTCAACTTTGTTTTCTTATCTAAAGAGTACCGCTTATATGCGAGCACTTTAAATATCATGTGACGTATCTAGGAGTGGTTGACATTAGATATATCCTACCCAGTAGATAGTTGCATATTTATTTATCATAATATTAAGTGGATACATGTGTATTAAACTTGTTGCTTGGTTGTTGATTGGTTGAGGTTGTCATATTAGTGTCATGCACTATTCTTATATTGGTTGCATGTTACGACATTAACTCACTTGTAGTTGAGACAGGTTGTTGTCATATTTTTTGTTGTGCCACGCTCAACTAGAGTTGTGCGCAGATAGTTGATACCCACAGGTGTTAGGGTCCCCACAGTGCTTTTGGGATTTATAGTCATAGTGTTGGGCTTTTCTGCATAGCCATAAGTGTTGGCGATTGTGTCTTGTCCATCCGGCTACTGAGTGTAGCGGTAGTTGGAGTGTATACAAAACAGGTCATTGCATCATGTACATATGATGTATAATGCTTTTTGCTTGTGTTTGTTTCTGTTTGAGTTGTGATTGCTACACATGATTGATATGCATATAATCAATTTACACTTGTTATGCTTTGGATTTGCTTGGTAGTACGAGCAAGCTTATAGATTGTATCATGAGGATTTCTGATCATGTCCCTACATGTTATACTGATTTCAGGTATGTGTATTCATATAGATGTTATGTTTGATTTTTCTTTATATTTCGGAAACTGTATACCATTGATTCTTTCTTCATGTTATATCTTGTTAATCACCATATATTTTTCTACCCTTAACCCGCAGAGTCCCTCGGACTCATCACCTTTTGCTTTACTTTTTGTTTCATGTAATTGATAGTTGTGGCTCGTGCTGCAAGGAAAGGACCCATCTGCAAGTCCCTTAGCGTCAGTGATTATTTCGTTTTTTTATCAGACTTGTATTTATTTCGGTGGATGTGTTATTACTTTTATTTAATTAATGCACTTGTGGTTGTTTTTGTGGATTTCAGTTTGTCGCATTATTTTACGGAGTTATTATGATTATTATTAATTGTGTGGTTGATTATTATTTTATTTGCTGTTATGATTGTGTGGTGGCCAGCCGTGTGAGGTTGTGTTATATATATATGTTGTGTTGAGAGTTATGTATATAAGCTTCAGATTATTGGCCGTATAGAGGAGGTGTTGTTTGATTAATTTCTATCAAACATGCGCCTCACTAGTGCGTGACAGGACTAACCTCATTTGATGTTGATTTTGCACACACTACATCAAGTTAATGGCAACTCCTGATTTTTAGAGTTTATTGTTTTTAAAGTTCATTGTAAGCCTACCAAGATTAATTTATACAGAATTGCTATAACTTATCCATGTTTTTAGAATATGTAGAGAGTTTATTTTTTGTTTTTAAATTTTTTATGACTTTTCTTTGTAGCTAGGTTAATTTTTATCGTGGAGATATCATTGCTATAACTTACATATTTTTTTTTATACAGTTACAACTAAGGAATTTGAGTCATGGATATATTATTGATAATACTAAATGTAAGTTGTTTCATTGGAGTGTTGATGGAGTTGTTGTAGAAAGTTGAATTGCATTTGCATATCCCAAAGTAAAAGTGCATCATGCTCCTTTTGGTGAAACTTGTTGGAATGTTTGGATTGATAGAGTCTTTATGGACAAGTTGGACCTCATTCGACCAAATAAAAGAGATGTTGTTTCTCGAAGATGCAATAGGAAGTATAGTTGTTTGGTTATCTAAGTTTATAGTTTTTTGTGACTGAGTTACTATTTTAGACTTGTGACTAGTTTGCAATGTTTTTTGCTACTAAGTGAAATGTTATTTTGTTAAAGTATGGTGTTGATGATTATTTGTGATTTTATAAATGTTTTAGTTTTGGTTTTATAATTGAGTGTGTATTTATATGTAATGTTATTGTGGTGGTATATTTGTTGTTTTTGTAACGCCCCGAATTTTCCTCAAGAAAGATAATGTAAGAAGGGGAACATGCCCAAATTTATAAATAAAAGAATACGAAGTACCTTTATGTAAAAGTACTATTATATTCATAAAATATAATAAAATGAGATTTAATATCATTTTGATATTATGAATGAAATGTGTGAATATGAGCATCCCTAGACAGGCATTGGTTATGTGGGCTTAAGGAAAGAAATAAAATAAAAAGGAAAAATGAAGCAGAAAGGGGGGTGCCAAGGATCGAACCTTGAACCTCATGAAGAACCAAACCTTAAGTATGCCCATGTAACCAATTCACCCAGCAGGGGAGTGCTGAGAAAAGGAGAAGGGAAATGCTAGTTAAGGGGAAATTAGGGGAAGAGACTCATGAAGATGAAGAGTCACCAACGGAGAGACGCATGCCTCTTCGTTCGCTATAAAAGAATAGGAGAAGTGACGAAGGGAGTTTTTTCGGCAAGGAACGAGACTTTCGATTCCCTTCCACCAAAACTTAGGGTTTCCTTCAGAACCCTAAGAACCCAGTTCTTTGAGAAGTCAGGAAAGAAAGAAGGAAGGAGCAGAACGAGAGGAAGAGCTTTCTTCTCCAAAAGCCGAACACTCCTTGGAACTTAAGCGTAAGAAGTAAGTCTCCTCGCCTGTAACATAATCGTTACGAGTGTTCGTAAATGTTCTGTTCGTAGATGTTCTTACGATTGTTCGTAAATATTCTGTGTTCATGGAAAAGGTTACAATGTTACTGTGCTTTACGATTTAGGCTACACAGACCGATCAGGGAGTACCTGATCGGTCAGAGGGCATCCTGATCGGTCTCCCAGACCGATCAGGCTACACCCTGATCGGTCACCGAGACCGATCAGGCCATGCCCTGATCGGTCTCCCAGACCGATCAGGCTACACCCTGATCGGTCACCGAGACCGATCAGGCCATGCCCTGATCGGTCTGGAGACCGATCAGGGGAGCGTACAGAACAGAAGTGTGCCCATCCATGTATACCCTGATCGATCACAGACCGATCAAACTACACCTTGATCGGTCTGGGGACCGATCAGGTGAGTGTACAGGTCGATGAAACTTTCTGTAGTTGCCCTGATCGATCACCAGACCGATCGGGCTACAGATCAGGTGTAAGTACAAGTTATGAACCACAGAAATGAAGAAAGGTTTCTCATGCTATGTATGTTTTACCTCCATGTTGTATGAATGCTATGCTATATATGTTGTATGCTATGGATTCCTTATGAAAGTAGGAAAAGTCATGTTACGGAATCATGCTTATGAATGAATAAACTTTACCTCCATGTTGTATGAATGCCATACTATATATGTTGTATACTATGCATTCCTTATGAAAGTAGGAAAGATTATGTATGGATTCATGATTATGAATAAATGAAATGTCTGCATTCTTTATGAAAGAAAGAAAGAATATGTGAATACCTATAGTACGTTCAATAAGAAAGAAAGAAAGGAAAGAAAAGAAGAATGACTGAACGTCTATAGAATATTCATCAAGAAAGAAAGAAAAGAATGCATGTAAGTATTTTATTTTAAAGAATGGCAAGTACCGGATCCCGAAAGGGATCCACGGTTCCGGACTACCGCAGCTGTCCCTAGGCTGAACGAGAGTAAGCCTAGCAAGAGGGCCCTGTAGGTCGGGATTAGCTACCTCGCATCCTACTAGGGTATGCGCGCAAATACAAGGGTACAAGCCAGGGATCCCACAAGCAAGAATGTATTTTTAAGTATTATGTATTAAGTTTTCCAAAAGAGCATCCTTATGTCTTGTGCATTCCACTCATGCATTCATTCATATTATGCACTTAAGAATGTCATGTTAAGAAAGTTCAAGTTAAGAAGATTTATATGCTGATGATATGTTCATTTCATGACTATGTTTGTGTCCATGCCATGCTATGCAAGATAAGTATGTATGCCTAAGAAATTCATGCTATGCTATATGTTAATATGTATGAATGTGATACCCTGCATGATATGAGCTATATGAATGATATGCCATGAATGTTATGTTGTATGATTTGCTATGATGTACGGATTTAGCGAGTAGGAAAGAGACTTACTAAGTGTATACTTATAGGATGTTTGCTTATGTTACAGATCAACCCAGATCGTACTAAAAGAAGGGAAGCTGCAGGAGGCTTGGATGTGTGTGATGGTGACTTGGCCGTCGATAGATTATCATGAATAAGAAAGCATGTTATAACTTGACTGGTCACTTAGTCGAATATGTTAAGACACGAATATTAAGAAAGGTTAATGTTTTATATACCTACTATTCCTTGTGTCATGATGTTTCCGCTGCCATGTACTATAAGTTAGACCAAGTAGGAATAGTAAGGATAGGAAGAAGAATATAAGTAACGCACTACTCTGAAAAAAAAAAAAAAAAAAAAAAAAAAAACACGGGCGTTACAGTTTGGTATCAGAGCGGTTACCATCTCACCGCACACACATCAAGCCTGCATCCTGCCGCTTCCAAGTAAGAAATTTCATACTTGCTTATTTTATGATTATGGTTTATGAGTTATGCAAATATGATTCTAGACATGCATGTATGAGTTATGATATATGGAAGCATGATTCTTTCCTTGGTTAACACTAGGAGAATACCTTGCATGTGTTAAGAAGAAATGATTTAAGATAAATATATATGAGTAGGAAATGATGGAAGAATACGAAGAAGATCCCGAAGAAATCGGGAACATCGAGGAGGACCCCGACATGATCGAGGAAGACCCCGATATGTGGGAGGAGGACCCCGTGATAGACGAGGAGGATCTGGATATACTGGAAGAAGAACCAGTAGAATCCGTAGAAGATCCTGAAACTCCAGAACCCTGGATGAACGAGAGGGAGACAAATCTTGCCATGATATTCCTTATTATGGGAATAATGTTAGCCCCTCTAGTTCGTTAAGTAATATTGTACGATGTACGAACCAATAAAGAAATAAAAAGGGCTTACCTTATAGGATTTGATGAAAAGAAATACCTTGTTAATGGGAACATAGGACAGAACCCTATCAATAATAAAGAATGTTACAATTACATGAATATGAGTATGAAAGAAATAATAGATGATCTAATGCTAGCTATGGTTTACTTCGTGAAGATAACATGGCTAGAAGAAACACCAGAGCTAATGAAACTGCACCCCAGCCTGACCTGACGCACCTAGTCGCAGAGCTCCAGCGACAGGTCACTGAACAACAACAGACCATCAACACTCTGATGGCCCAACAGAGGACTATTACCCCTCCATCACCTAACCCGACGGTGATACCTGTAGCACCACCCGAGCTATACAGAGTATCCGCCAAAGAATAGAGACGGCCCAGAGCCGGCAGAAGAGCTATGCGGATCAGAGGCGTAGACCCTTGGAGTTTGATGTTGGAGATTTAATATTTCTCCGAGTCGCTCCTATGAAAGGAGTAATGCGATTCGGGAAGAAAGGAAAGCTTAGTCCGCGATACATAGGGCCATACAAGATCTTGAACAGAGTGGGCAAGATGGCGTATGAGCTTGAGCTACCCCAGGAAATGTCTGCCGTCCACAACGTTTTTCACGTATCGATGCTTAAGAAATGCATTACTAGTACAGACCAAGTGATTGAGCCGCACACCGTGCCAATCCGGGAGGACCTAAGTTACGAAAGCAAACCTATTCGGATCCTGGATCGAGACATCAAGAGACTAAGGAACAAGGAAGTACCCTTAGTCAAAGTCTTATGGCAAAGTCAGCAATCTGAAGAAATTACCTGGGAACGTGAAGAGGACATAAAGCAAAAATATCCTGAAATGTTTTAAGTTCGAGGACGAACTTCTCAGAAGGGGGGGTGTATTGTAACGCCCCGAATTTTCCTCAAGAAAGATAATGTAAGAAGGGGAACATGCCCAAATTTATAAATAAAAGAATACGAAGTACCTTTATGTAAAAGTACTATTATATTCATAAAATATAATAAAATGAGATTTAATATCATTTTGATATTATGAATGAAATGTGTGAATATGAGCATCCCTAGACAGGCATTGGTTATGTGGGCTTAAGGAAAGAAATAAAATAAAAAGGAAAATGAAGCAGAAAGGGGGGTGCCAAGGATCGAACCTTGAACCTCATGAAGAACCAAACCTTAAGTATGCCCATGTAACCAATTCACCCAGCAGGGGAGTGCTGAGAAAAGGAGAAGGGAAATGCTAGTTAAGGGGAAATTAGGGGAAGAGACTCATGAAGATGAAGAGTCACCAACGGAGAGACGCATGCCTCTTCGTTCGCTATAAAAGAATAGGAGAAGTGACGAAGGGAGTTTTTCGGCAAGGAACGAGACTTTCGATTCCCTTCCACCAAAACTTAGGGTTTCCTTCAGAACCCTAAGAACCCAGTTCTTTGAGAAGTCAGGAAAGAAAGAAGGAAGGAGCAGAACGAGAGGAAGAGCTTTCTTCTCCAAAAGCCGAACACTCCTTGGAACTTAAGCGTAAGAAGTAAGTCTCCTCGCCTGTAACATAATCGTTACGAGTGTTCGTAAATGTTCTGTTCGTAGATGTTCTTACGATTGTTCGTAAATATTCTGTGTTCATGGAAAAGGTTACAATGTTACTGTGCTTTACGATTTAGGCTACACAGACCGATCAGGGAGTACCTGATCGGTCAGAGGGCATCCTGATCGGTCTCCCAGACCGATCAGGCTACACCCTGATCGGTCACCGAGACCGATCAGGCCATGCCCTGATCGGTCTCCCAGACCGATCAGGCTACACCCTGATCGGTCACCGAGACCGATCAGGCCATGCCCTGATCGGTCTGGAGACCGATCAGGGGAGCGTACAGAACAGAAGTGTGCCCATCCATGTATACCCTGATCGATCACAGACCGATCAAACTACACCTTGATCGGTCTGGGGACCGATCAGGTGAGTGTACAGGTCGATGAAACTTTCTGTAGTTGCCCTGATCGATCACCAGACCGATCGGGCTACAGATCAGGTGTAAGTACAAGTTATGAACCACAGAAATGAAGAAAGGTTTCTCATGCTATGTATGTTTTACCTCCATGTTGTATGAATGCTATGCTATATATGTTGTATGCTATGGATTCCTTATGAAAGTAGGAAAAGTCATGTTACGGAATCATGCTTATGAATGAATAAACTTTACCTCCATGTTGTATGAATGCCATACTATATATGTTGTATACTATGCATTCCTTATGAAAGTAGGAAAGATTATGTATGGATTCATGATTATGAATAAATGAAATGTCTGCATTCTTTATGAAAGAAAGAAAGAATATGTGAATACCTATAGTACGTTCAATAAGAAAGAAAGAAAGGAAAGAAAAGAAGAATGACTGAACGTCTATAGAATATTCATCAAGAAAGAAAGAAAAGAATGCATGTAAGTATTTTATTTTAAAGAATGGCAAGTACCGGATCCCGAAAGGGATCCACGGTTCCGGACTACCGCAGCTGTCCCTAGGCTGAACGAGAGTAAGCCTAGCAAGAGGGCCCTGTAGGTCGGGATTAGCTACCTCGCATCCTACTAGGGTATGCGCGCAAATACAAGGGTACAAGCCAGGGATCCCACAAGCAAGAATGTATTTTTAAGTATTATGTATTAAGTTTTCCAAAAGAGCATCCTTATGTCTTGTGCATTCCACTCATGCATTCATTCATATTATGCACTTAAGAATGTCATGTTAAGAAAGTTCAAGTTAAGAAGATTTATATGCTGATGATATGTTCATTTCATGACTATGTTTGTGTCCATGCCATGCTATGCAGATAAGTATGTATGCCTAAGAAATTCATGCTATGCTATATGTTAATATGTATGAATGTGATACCCTGCATGATATGAGCTATATGAATGATATGCCATGAATGTTATGTTGTATGATTTGCTATGATGTACGGATTTAGCGAGTAGGAAAGAGACTTACTAAGTGTATACTTATAGGATGTTTGCTTATGTTACAGATCAACCCAGATCGTACTAAAAGAAGGGAAGCTGCAGGAGGCTTGGATGTGTGTGATGGTGACTTGGCCGTCGATAGATTATCATGAATAAGAAAGCATGTTATAACTTGACTGGTCACTTAGTCGAATATGTTAAGACACGAATATTAAGAAAGGTTAATGTTTTATATACCTACTATTCCTTGTGTCATGATGTTTCCGCTGCCATGTACTATAAGTTAGACCAAGTAGGAATAGTAAGGATAGGAAGAAGAATATAAGTAACGCACTACTCTGAAAAAAAAAAAAAAAAAAAAAAAAAAACACGGGCGTTACAGTTTTATAATTGTGTAAGATGTGTATATGTGAGATTATAATAATATGGAATATATTAGCATCCGCAGCTCACGATTACACGCTACGATTACACGCTATCATAAAGTGAATCCGCAGCGTGAAGTTACGCTTTGCGGATAAGTGCATCCACAGCGTGCAATCGTGTGTTGCGGTTGCCTTTATTGTAGTACGCGACCGCATACTGTTGAAATGTTATGATTTTTAACAGTTTGAAATTGTACAACATTCGATACACACTGCAGATATAACAATTACGCGTTGTAGAAAAAATATTTGTTGTAGTGTGATATTCGCAAGATTCCATTTTTGCTGCTTGCATAGTTCACAAATGAGGTGGAAAAAACTCTATTTCGTCGTCGTTCTTCGTGTTCTTTGCGAAATTGGGCAACAAATACGAAATGTAGGTAAACAACTAACCTATCCAATGCTATAATCGACGGATACATATTAATTCGCTCTTCCACATAGAATCAAATGCAAAATTGATGTATATTTCCATATCGTCGAAAATAATCCTTACGCCTTAAAAAATGATAATAAGCTAATCTTAAGCTCTGATACCAATTGAAAGGAATGTAGATATATCAAATCAAACAAAGGGATGGATCTATGGATCTAGTCATCATCATCAATAAGGTTAGATTGGATAGAAATCGAAAATAACAGAAACGAAATCATCTAACCTGAATCCATCGCATTAGCCATCATTCTTACTTGTTGTCGGAGTTCTTATCAATGCGAAATGATCTTCTATAGGAATGGGCGACAATCCAAATCCTTCTCAATGGGTAAGAGAGGAGGAGGATGAAGAATAACTCAAAACTCTTTTAATTCAAGAAGATGTCCTAATTAGGTAAGCTTCTTATATGCCTTATGCCCATCCTATAGGGATCATCCATCTTAAAGCATATACATCATTAACAACCCATTAATGTTAATGAACCGGGTTGATGGATCTACATTGAAACCACATCCATTTAATTTGAATCTTCTTTATATGCAATCAAGTATTAGATTACTTAATTAGAGTTTAGTTCATTAATGGTAATTAGTTGTGTGTTAATCAAGTGTAAACCCATTTTATGGAGATTAAATCCACCCATGTGATCTTAATCGGATTGAGTCTATCTATATGGACTTAATCCTATAGATTGTTTGAATTGGAGTTGACTGATGAGGGTGGTTTTGTTGATTGCATCAAGATTGCCCGAGAATTAAGCTTATGTGCTTATCCAGAGGAGTCAATTGACAAGTGAAGGACTAGATTGGTGTGGACAACAACCAATTACTAGTTTTACCAAAGAGCACACGTGAGAATTAGGAATTACCAAAAGGCATACTAAGGTTTCATTTTTACCAAAGGGCGCAACTATTTAAGTGATTTTCCTCTTATACCCCTCCCGCCAAGAATTACTTTTCTCTTTCTCTTTCTCAGTTAGAATTTCGAAACATCTGAACCTACTTTTTCAGACTTTTCAAATTAAAATAATATATTATGGGAATTGGCTAAAAAACGTAAGGTAAACAAAAAAAACAGTTAAAAAAACATCTTTTTCAACATGATTTCAAAAATATAAAAAGATATTTTTTATATTTGATTAATATAATTTAATATATTAAATAATATATTAATATATAAAAAACCTATCAAAATATGTGATTTCAGATTCAACCCCACGCAGGGCCTGAAGTTAGATGACTTCAGGCCCAATGTGCACTCAATTTTTTTTCATTTTAAAAATATTTTTTATAATATTTAATCATGATTTATTAAATTATTTATTTATAGGGTAATCATTTATATAATTCTACAAGTTGGGACAAAATCCTCTCATTTTATTGAAATATTTAAGTATGATCAAAACATGCTTAAATTTGTTTAAACTTGAAATAAGAAGGTTCCATCTGGATACTACCTAAATATACAATGCATAGAAAAATTGGGCTCCTTGCAGACCATCAACTCATATTTTCAGAATTTGTTGCAATAGGACTTTTGTAGGTCCATCAGTGGGTACGACACAAGTGGCACGAAACAAAAAAATCATTTTTAGTGGTTAGGATTAAGTTTTGACATCATAATTACCTTCTCCTAGCTCAACCCAACCTAGTGATATCAAGTATTAAGAAATTCAAATATCGTAGGTTCATCAGTGGGTTTTGGCGAAAACTCACTGATGGATCTAGAAAAGTTCGATTGCAATAATTTCATATATTATGAGTTTATGGTGTTGCAAAGGCTCGAATTGTGCTATCGAATGTGTATTTAGGGGCATTTGAGATATTCTTGGAATGTGACACCTCAGCATTGTACACAATATAGAATATCTCTCGGTGCATTTCCTTTGTGTGATTCTACTCAGGATGTTGAATAATTTTAGCACTCCCTGGATATTTTAAGGAAGGGGAAAAAAGTTGAAAAGAAATGAGTTTGGTGTGCTCCTAAACTTCATCCCCTAGAAAAATTAATTGGATTTCATTTCAGGTCGAAAGAAGCCCTGAAATAAATTGATTTCAGGCCTCTTTGGGCCTGAAATTTTTCATTTCAGGCCCTCTTTGGGCCTGAAATATTTTTATTTCAGGCCCAAAGAGGACCTGAAATTTTATGGATATTTAGCTATTTTCTTATGAGTTTTGATTTTCTGGAAGAATATAACAACGAGGTTATACTTTTTAGTTGTTTTCTTAAGAATAATTGCTTCCTGTAATTTGCTTTCATACAGATAGTTAGGGATGTGCATTGGTTATGTTGTAATTGCTTCCTGTACAAATTTTGAAAATATGAGTTGATGGTCTACAAGGAACCCAATTTTGCTATGCGTTTGTATTTAGGTAGTATCCAGATGGAACCTTCTTATTTCAAGTTTAAACAAATGTAAGCATGTTTTGATTATACCTGAATATTTCAATAAAATGAGAAGATTTTGTCATAACTTGTAAAATTATATAAAAGATTATCCTATAAATAATTAATTTAATAAATCATGATAAAATATTATAAAAAATATTTTTAAAATGAAAAAAATTTTGATTGCACGTTGGGCCTGAAGTCAGATGACTTCAGGCCTGCGTGGGTTTGAATATGAAATCACGTATTTTGATAGGTTTTTTTATATATTAATATATTTATTAATATATTATTTAATATGTTAATTTATATTAATCAAATATAAAAAGCATTTCTTTATATTTTTGAAATTATGTTGGAGGAGATGTTTTTTAACTGAAATTTTTTTTCTTTGTTTACCTTACGTTTTTTAGCCGAATAATATATTATTTTAATTTGAAAATTCTGAAAAAGCAGGTTCAGATATCTCGAAATTTTAACTGAGAAAGAGAAAGAGAAAAGTAATTCTTGGCAGGAGGGGTATAAGAGGAAGATCACTTAAATAACTGTGCCCTTTGGTAAACATGAAACCTCAGTACGTCTTTTGGTAATTTCTAATTCTCATGTGCGCCATTTGGTAAAAAGCTGAAGGTTTTAAGTTTATTAAAGACGACAGAAGATCAACCTCCAATTGACTTATGGCTTAAAACAATTAACAATTGATTGACATAAACTCAAAATAGTTGAAAGAGCTTATATATAGTTGTTTGAAGAGCTATAAAAGGAGGTGCACGAGGAGCACTAAAATAACAAGAATTCCCTGACCATAAAGCCCTTGCCTCCTTGTTTTTCCACTATAAATTGTTTTTATTATCGTCTTTATTTTAATTTAATCTGGTTTAAGATTGTTCTCCATATTTGTTACAATTCTTTTATTATGGTTATATCTTATGTATTGTAAAAGGTTTGTAAAGATTTCTTTGCCTTTGTATGTTTTCGTGAAAGAGAAAATTAGCTAACTTTAAAGCTTGATGACCATCAACGAGTACGTGTTCAATTTAACTCTACCTTCCCATTGGATCCATGGTTTTTTGTCATCCCTAACTTGATCTCCAATAAGCACGATAAGTTCCATATATCCCGTGTCCCAACATCAAATGGTCACCTAATTAATAATTAAAATGGAATCGCGCCAAATATCAAAATAATACAATAAAACCTAACTTGAAAGGAAACAAAATCAAATGTCCGAACAAGCAATTCAACTTAATGAGGATTATATTAATTGGAAAAGGTCAAATAATATATATATATATATATAGAACTTGCTGTTTCCTAAAAAAAAAAAACTTTGTTGATACTCAAACATGATTCCTCATATAGCTGATAAATATTATATAGAATCTAGACCCTAAGACTAAAAAGTAAAAGAAATTCTAAATTTTAGATTTCAATTCAAATCTTATAAAAAGGGAAAGAAACTTTAATAGAAAACAAAATTCGTAATAGATAGAAATTATTAAATTAGGATGCTGATATACATATAATCCCTAACTCCTAAATCCTAGAAATATAAAAAAATATCCTAAATACCATTGAAATGGAATCAATAAAAATAATAAAAAGGTTTCGAAAAAGATCTAAACGGTGGAATTTGTATTCGAAAATTGACCATTACGGATTTTCCATAACAAACTTAGATTTTTGAATTCTCAATCATTGACAAAACTTGATTTCGAATCTGAGTCAAAAATTATACTCTCTACAAAATTAAATCACCTATATTGATCCTGCATCAGAGTCATCGAGGGAAGTCACTGCAATCATCTATCTAGTGTTGAGTTTGTTATAATGAAGAAAGTTTCTTCATCTTGCTTTCTGAGTAACTAACAGTAGCAAGGCCAATTAGTAATTTCTGAAAACAATAGTCATGCACCTCTTCGAATATATAGATTCTAATGGAAATCAGAGGTCAAGAAATTCCACAAAATATTAAACATATTTCACGAAATGTGAAACATATACATATATATCTCGATTATCGTTACAAGTCCTCCACTCTTGCCTTCAGCACTCTCTCTCGCTCTCTCTCTCTCTCTCATTTTTTCTAAATACAAAAAAAAAAAAAACACACACACACACTTATTGTTCTGGCATAATCTCACTGTCTCAATTGTAAAGAACATAAATGCACACCACCACATTATTGCTTCGCCTCTGTCTAGCTAGTGAATGAACTCCTTCCCCACCTGCACAAAGCACGCAGACATGCACGCGTCAACCGATCGATCGAGCAGCCTTGTACACGGCCGGCATTGCACAAACCGCAATCATTCGAACAGAAAGATTCAACTCACATGGCTCTGAGTCGAGCTGCCATCGTACGCGCCAGCGTGCACAGCGTCCACATCGTCCATCTGCGCGTGCGAGCAGCTCGCCGCCATCGCTGCATCCACCTGCTCATGCAGCACCATCCCCGGCATCTCACTCGCCCCCATCGAGTTCTATATATCAACAACAATCAATAACAACAATCAATAACTATATATATATATATATAGTTACGTGCATGCCTGCATGAGTGGGTATGGAGGCGATGGGATGAGGGCAGAGAGGAGCTCCGTGGAGTTGTAAGCCTGGTGCCACGACGCCTCCTGCTGGTCACTCACATGGCAGACGGTCGAGCAAGGATCCACCTGCAGACCCATGTTTTGGTGGGCGATTCCCTCGTACATCCCGTGCTCCCTGCTCATCAGACTCGCAATTCATCATTCATTCAACGTTCATTAAACTTTCCATATTTTACTAAAGTAACTTTCCATGTTATTCGAATCACTAAATCACTTATCATATTACTCAAATATCCCTTTTTCTCTATACAAATGTACTTATAAAACCCTACTTAATATATTTATGTCTTCGAATTAATCTGAATTTGATAGTATAAATTATTTATCAAAAGTTTATTATAAGACCTAAACAATGATACTCATTAATTAATACCACTGATAAATTCCTAATACTCTCTTAATTCAAAAATATTAGTCAATTTTATTAGAAATTAACTGATGAATATATAAAATTTTGAATTATTTTAAATCAAAATGAATATACTTCCATAATATTAATTGTCAATAATAAATTTTTAAATTGTCAGAATAAAAATTTAAAGATGTCTTTTCAATTTAATTCACTGTTCTCATTTATGCTATCAGACTTAGATTCGTGAGCATAAATACATTAAATAATTTTCTAAGAGTATATTTGTTAGTTTGAAGTAATTCAAAATTCTTTAGATTTATCAGTCAGTTTCGGATGAAATTGACTGATGAACCTATAGAGAAAGAAAAAGATATTTTGGGAATATGATATATAATTTGAGTATTATGAAAATTAAATACGTGATTTAAATAATATTAAAATTTACTTATGCGATTTAATAAAATGCTATTGATTAAAGTGTGATTTGGTATGAATATATATCCACCTCATGTCGATCAAGGGATCGGATGATACAAAGATCTGGTGACTGTGATTTGACATGGCATCGGGCACCCACTGCACGGTCATCTCGTTCGCGTACGGGTTGGGCATTCTCTCTTGATGCGACTGGAGGTACATCTGAAGTATCAACCGGTTTACTTCATTAATAAAACTTTTTTTAGAGAAAAATGATCGTGTTATATATTTGGTCGATCAGAAATTACCTGCATGCTTGACGTGGAGGGATCGTAGGAAGGCAGTTGGTTGCCGAGCAAATATTCCTGCATATAACTGAAATTAGAGAGAATGAACACAAATGATAGTGAAGATTTTAAACGTATTAATTAAAATGTTTTATATAAAAATAGAATTACATGAATGATGAGTTCCAAATATTTATCTTTATTTTTTATATTAATTATGCAAAATTTATTAGACACATTCAAAATATGATATTATGATGTATGTTGTTTGTAAATTATATTATTTGGGTAGATGAAATATGTAAAAAAATAAATATTAAACTCGAATCTTAGTGAAATATTAGAAGTGAATGATATTTATAAAATTTAAATTTAGTAATATTAGATATAATTAAATAATTATTAAGATAGAAGATGATAGTTATCTTTAATTGAGAGTTTTAAATATTAAGATTTTTTTTTGTAAAGGATAAGAAGGATTGAGAGATATCTTACATAGAATTCAGGTAAGATGATTGATATGGAGGAGAGCGTCAAATATTTTTATAATGTAAAGTACTTTAGGACTTAAATGAAAGTTTTATAAAATGACGGTTAAACATGTTATGCTATGTGAAGATGAATATTGAGCTATGACTCGAGCATGAGTAAAAAATGAAAGTTATAGAGATGAAGATATTAAGGTAAATATATGAACCTATAAGGATGAACAAAATAAAAAAAAATATATTATAAAGAAAGTCGGGATTGTACTTATTAAGAAATAACTGCTGGAGGCATATTTAAGATTGTTAGCAACAATAAACGAGGAAGGGGAATATCAAAAAGGATTTAGTTAACAAAAATAAAATAAAATAAAATTTATTTAAATATAAATGATAATATAGTAGAGATAGAGCATGTATAATATCATTATAACGGATTCTACTTAGTTGAATAAGAGTTGGTCATTATTGTCATTGTAAACTTAAAAAACAGATTTACAAGACGACAGTCAGACTATGCATGCATTATAAATTGTCATGTAAGACCTTTCTAGCGGTGACCCGCTGCAAGGCTTCCATGATAAACTTCTCGCAGGACTCGAGCTCAGTCGTGTTTGTCATGGCGAGAGGATCTGGCTCAAAGAATCTGCATTTAAATGTATCTGAAAGTCGTATTATTCATGTTCACTAATCAGGATCATGTTTAACGATCATTATTTTCTGACGAACCTTAAACGTTGCTTTGAGAGCTGCAACTGTTGCTGATATCTACCGATCTCTTGTTGAAGCTCCTAAAAACATTTAGATCAAATTATAAGCCAATGACTAAATTAATAAAACTGTATATTTTCATAATACGATGATATTAAGATTTACTCACGTCAATGTTGGAGTTGACCACCCCAGGACTAATCCAAATTACCATAATTAAGATGCAAATAAGTAAGATTAAGTTAGAAGATTAGGAAAGAAATTATCAATATTTATGTGTATAAATATATCTATATCGTACTTCGCTAGGGCTGCCATGTCATTCTCACACCTGAGTTTTTCCAACATCCTCATCAAGAACTGTATGAATGTTATATATATTTATGCATTGTTGAAGGACAAACTATAGAACGAATGGATCGATGTTTTTTTAGGGTTCTTACCTCTCGATCTTGGACGATCCTGCATGTTTTAAATTGGGATTATTATAGATCTTGAGCATTCAAATGATATGAATTAATGGTCGAATAAATATATAGAGAGCTCACCCTCCTCTATCATTCTCGGGGAGGTTTATGTATCTGGTGAGCACATCTTCAATCCTATAGTAATCAAAGAAGCAATTAGTTGCATTCTAAAAAACTATACAATTTGTAAAAAAAAAGAAAGAAAATATTTTAAGGATGTTTTGAATTTGATAAAATATCTTATAATAATTTAACCTAAACAATTTGATGTCGACATCAATTAGCTAGCATTTCTAGTTGATCGACATGTTATGAAGAAAGAATTTACATGTGATAAAACATTGTACCTTCTTCTCCCTGAGAAATAACTGAGTTTGCCGGAGGGTGAGAACATGATGAGAGCGATCGGGATATCACACAAAACGGAGAGCTCATACGCCTTTTTGATCAGTCCATTTCGACGTTTTGAGAAGGTCACATGTCTATTTGTTGTATTCTCGATTCTCTTTATTTGCAATTTTACTCTCCCCATCAACACGATACTTTTCGGACAAATTCACAAAACTAGAGATCTCTAAGAAATGATCTTTGATTGAATTAACAAAGAAGTTAATAGAATCAAAGAAACAGAAAAAAAACATACAAGAAGTTGAATTGTGAAATTTAAAGGAAAGAAATGTGAAGAGAAAATCAAGGAGAGATTTAACAGACAACACATATTGCACGACAAACATGGTTAACCTCAAATTAAGAGACAACACATACGGTGCGATAAGTATGGATAATCTTCTTATCTATTTTCATCCTTGATGAATCTTGAAAATGTTGTTATTATGAAAAAAAAGAAGGGATTGCCAATGTGAATTTTGTTGATATTTATCTGATCATACTTAATTTTTGACTCATAAAATATTCATAAATACCGGCTAGAAAATTTTTGGTCGGTAATAAATTAAATTCTTACCAGTAAAAATTTAATTAAACCATAATTTTTTATTAGTTTTTTTATATGTATATTTCTCTTTCAATGCTCTCCATGCCTCTCCCTAAGTTTTAAGTGTGCAATTTGGTTAAATTCACATTTTACTAGTTGGCATGAATTCATAATTAACTATCCTATTTGATCATTAATTCACACTTATTTGCATCTAAAACCTACTTAATTGTTTAATCTTTTAGATATATATCTCACTTCAAACCTAAGATCACATGATTCTTGTATTGAGCTATGTAGACACAATTGAAATAATAGAATGATGAGATTGGGTCAAAGATGTTTGTTTCAAACATACATAAATTATTAAATGGCCAATTATGGAGAAGACTATGTGAACCTAGGAAGATGTAGTTCACATGATCATGATTGATTTTTTTATTCAATCAAAAATGTTTTTCAAAATGACAAACGTATCTATTTATTGTTAGGTTTTTTTTTTTGAAATTTACTTGCTTAGAATACTAAATATTTCAAAGTTGGATTGAAAACATTAAAGTTTTCAAAATTTTAATTTGAACCTAGTACTAATTTTCAAAAATATGAATTTTTTCATGAAAAATTATTTTTCCTTGTACTGTTCATCACAACATTACATGTTTTTATCATTTTATTTATTTTTCAACTTATATATAATTGATCGGGATGAGTAGCCCAAGGTGAACACGTGGTGCGAGAAGGCTGCGTGTCATAGCTAGGAGAGGAGAGAAGTGCTCGAGAGAGTCACCGAGGCCAACTCGGGGGAGAAATGTTTGAGACCAGCTCAGGCACTATGCACCCTGAGACCAGCTCGAGGAAGAGTCTCTGAGACCAACTCGGGAGAAAAATGTCCGAGACCAACTGGAGAGGAATGTGCCCGAGATTATCTTGGGCAAAGAGTGCCCAAGACCAGCTCAGGCTAGGGTTCTCGAGACCACCTCGAGAGAGGTGTGCCCAGGACCAGCTTGGGCACTGAGAGTTCCCGAGCTTAGCTCGGATAGCAGAGCCCAAGACCAACTCAGGAGAGAGAGTACGGATGAGGAGAAGTTTATTGTTAACAACGATAATGACACACTTAATACAGGTGGGGATAGTTTCATTGTCCCCTCCTTGAATAGGAATAATGGCCAACAATTATGACCCGCAACGCATGATTTAATATGCACGACAGTCGTTACCAGTAGCCCCCAGTGAACGACAGCTGGCAAGCAACAATGAATAATGAGGCGTGGGAACTGGGGAGGCAGTTACAACAACGTGAAAGCACTCGAAGGAAGAAAGCAACGATTATATAAGGTGCTTAGACCCCTAGGTAAGAGGGGTCTCGCTTGAACTCTAGAGAATTGATTCTTCTTGCGACCTTCCCATCTGCTAGTAATTTCTGACTTGAGCGTCGGAGAGGGATTCGCGGGAACTCCTTCCGGTGTATCCCTTTAACGCTCGTGTTAATCTCGTAGGCGCGGACGTCCTCCTTCATCATCGCTCAAGGCTACACCCCGATGACCTGTCGTCCACATCGTTCACTTCCTAAACAAGTTTGACACCGTCTGTGAGAAACTTGATCACACATCAGAAGAGATACTGTGATGGCAGAACTAGAGGGACAATTGATCACATTGACACGGGAAGAGTTGGACCATCTAATTGCCAACGCTGTTCGAAGGGCACTGAAGTAACATTAAATCAAATGAGCTACTTCTCAATAGGCAAATCTGCTATAGGCAGACACCCAGAGAGCATCAGCCTCGTATGTTCGAAATCGGAGAACCATGTCTCCTCTAGGTGTACTTGTGAATGCAGCCCTAGTACATCAAACGGGACTCCAACGGAGGACTAGAAAGAGCGCATATAGCCACTTCTAGCGTCCTACGCCAAGAAGAGCGATAAGGAAAGAGTGAACCAGCAAAGGTTCTCCCAAAGTACACATCTTCGCCATTCGTCCAGGATATCGTGGATGATCCAATGCCCAAGCAATTCTGTCATGCCCCCAGAGGCTCATGCTTCCTCGAAAATCAAGCAACATCTCCCATGTACGGCGGACAAGTTGAGACATTAATACATAACTCACAATACATACAATGGCTCAACCCTCACAAATATAAAATAAAACTCTACAACCACACAGTTAATATCTTTAAGAAAAATAAAAATAGCAGAGAGTCCGAAAATAAAACTCCTAAGTAAGTCCAAAACGAGCATACTAGACCAACAAGATATAAACATAAATCCGCTAAGAAGATACAAGATAAATAAAATAAATACTAGTCTAGGAATATTATGCGGAAATAAACTAGACACTGGAACAAACTCTAAAAATGAGTCGACGAGATGGGACTAACAACTGGATCCTCTCCTGACTCCAAGTAACACATCTATCAGTTATCTGAAACAAAACTAGATGGTGGAGGTGGTGAGTCCGGGCGGACTCTGCGGGTATATGAGTAGATAAATGCATGACATAAACAAAAGGTATAACAAGCAAAAAAAAATAACAGTGTACAGTCTCTAGGAAATATAATAAAACTAGGCATCTATGAAACAGAGTGATAACATAATCTCAAAACATACATGCATGTCAAATAAATGCAACAATCATAGCTCATATAAATGCATCAAACACAAGAAAATGCATAATGCAATAAATGCATATGATGCAATGACATGTGTCACCTTCAGACGCCAGTCAAGCCGCCAACACATCACATCTGTGTGGGTGAGTAGGTAGGCCTGTGACAACTGTACGCACTCCAACGAATACCACTAGTATATGTAGTTGAGTGGACAGGATGTTGGGGAGTCAACTACTCCAAATACCCCGAGAACAAGGGGGAGCCACCAACAGCTCTAGTATCCCTCGAAAAAAACAACGATGAGGGTGTCAACTGCTTGCCTACAACACCAACATCCACTGTACATGAGTGGTCGAGTGTGGCGTAACAGGACAGTTGCTCGCACTCTAGCTATTAGATCTTAAGCATGAGTTGATTACAAGTAAATCATACTTACAGTGATCTCCTTCTTCCTCTATTTCTTCTGGTCACCTTGTTGTCGAGAGAACAATCACGTGTGGACTGATCCCTATCTGCCACAAACCAAATCCCTTCTGATTCGATGCTCTGATTCTTCTTCTCGTCTTCCTATGGATTACAATTGGACGCAGTTTTATAAGATGATGAAAACTCTTCCTCTACCTCCATCAATGGAGGATGTGAAAGGTTGGAAGATGAAGAGGAAGGGGTGCCCTTTCCTCTTCCTGTAACTCCAACATCTCCCACTCGTCCAATTCAATCCATATAGGTCATCCAGTCATAAGACCATGTAAGAAAGTCACAAAGACAATTTAGAAACATTCAATTCATACTCCAGGGAAAATGGTTCGTGCGACAGCAAATACACTGAGCAATTACTGCTAAGAAAGTTGTTACATTAACTTAGATGCTCTATAGAACGAATCAGAGACATCAATCACTTGCCTTTACCCCAGATTAAATATTTACATCAATATGAACATCTCTAATCCCTCATATGACAACTATGTTAGGAGCATGTTCAACATCTCTAATCAATACATTTATTCACAATTACATTTTTAAGTACTTAACAAAAATATGTAACTGGTCGACCAATGAATAAGTATTACAGATGTAAATCAATTTTAATCTTCCTTTTTTAGCTAGAATATATTCATTCTAATCAGTCGCTTTCCTAGTTATGCTCCATAGACCGAATCATCCATAGCCAATAGGATACACATTAAAGTAGCAATCACTGATTAAAACTACAAGTAGACAGCTAAATAGTCACTTAGGGTAAGTTTGAGATTAACTTATAATCTTAAGGGTCTCACATAGTAGAGAAGCAGGGATCCATTCTCCTACTACCCTTATTGTCGCTATAGCACATGTGGTATGAATCATATGCTACGATGTTTTTCTCTTTACCAAAAAGAGTGCATGTTTTTCTCAAATATTTAACATCGTACAGATTTCGATCTAGACATACCTAATGTCTAATCCGAATTCAACTTATGAATTCTAATCTGGCCTTTAACAGGATTAGTAAATGGTGGGTGCATTTACTTCGATCATTACATAAATGATCTCATCTTGATACAAAATCAAGGCGACATTAACTTACGAGTATGTCTCTATTCACAACTACATAAGTTGTCTCATAAGTAATAGGCTTACCTCTATTTATACTCAACAAATAGAGACGATTGTCCATGTGAGTGGACTAATCTCAGGCTGCCAACATGCTCATCAAGACTTTTATCTAAATGTAACAAATACATTTATACTGAATAGATCATGACATTTCATATATATAACAGTTTTTACAATGAGTTACATCTTGCGTAGTCCCAAAGACTTTACATGTCCATGAAATGACTCTTTAGTCAATGGCTTAGTAAAAGGATCTGCAAGCATCGCTCGTGTAGGGATGTACACAAGAATTATCTTTTTCTTGTCAACAATATCCGTTACAAAATTGTATTTAATTTCTATGTGCTTGCCTTTGCTGTGATATTTAGGATCCTTAGAAAAAGCTATAGCAACTTGATTATCACAATACACTGTAACAGGACTCCCACTGTCCTCAGCAATCTTCAGATGCTTTAGGAACTTCTCAACCAGACAGCTTCTTGTACAACCGCTGCACAAGCCACATACTCAGCCTCCATTGTCGACAATGCTACACAAGCCTGTTTCATGCTGTTCCATGAGATGACACCACTATTCAACAAAAAAGTATAGCTAGATGTGGATTTTCTGTCGTCAAGGTTCCCTGCCCAATATGCATCTGTGTAGCCCTTCAGGCTCAGCTTTGATCCTTGAAAACAGAGACAATAATCTGCCGTCCCTTTGAGATATCTGAATATCCTTTTTACCGCTTTCCAGTGTCTCGATCCTGGATTTGACTGGAAACGACTAACTAAGCCAACAAGATAACTTATATCAGGACGAGTACACAACATAGTGTACATCAAACTACCAATGTCACTAGCATATGATTTTTTCTTCATCTCGGCTATCTCTTCAGGAGTCTTGGGAGACATACTTTTGCTCAGAACAACACCTTTCGCTGTAGGTGTTTGTTCAACGTTGCAATCAAACATATTGAAGTGTTGTAGTATCTTAGTGATATAAGCTTCTTGGGACAAACCCAAAAGTCTTTTTGATCGATCACGAATGATTCGTACTCCTAAGATGTACTCAGCTTCTCCCATGTCTATTATGTCAAATTGTGATGAAAGCTAAGATTTGACTTCAATCACAAACTTTAGGTCACTTCCAGCTATTAGCATATCATCAACATATAATGATAAAATGACAAACTTTCCTTTATCCTTCCTTAGGTAAACACAATGATCCTCATTGATCATTTCGAAACCATAAGACAAAATGACTTCATTGAATCTTATGTTTCATTGCCTTGACGCCTGCTTTAGCCATACATAGGCTTCTTAAGTCTACATACTTTATTCTTTTGGCCCTCAGCTATATAACCTTCTGGTTGTATCATATAAATTTTTTCGTCAAGATTACCATTAAGGAAAGCCGTCTTTACATCCATTTGATGTAATTCTAAGTCAAAATATGCTACTATGGCTAGGATGACTCGTATTGACACAAACTTCACAACTGGGGAGAATGTCTCTTCAAAATCAATACCCTCCATTTGGGTATATCATTTTGCAACCAAACGAGCTTTGTATCGATTAATCGACCCATCCGCTTTCCTCTTAATTTTGAGAATCCACTTATTCCCAATAGCCTTGCGGCCCGGAGGAAGATCGACTAAATCCCAAACTTGATTCTTTCTCATGGACTCCATTTCCTCATCCATTGCAACTTTCCATTTCTCCTTAACTGAGCATTTCAATGCTTCCTCAACCGTTCGAGGTTCTTCATCATCAACTGGGAGAATCATTAATGCCTCATTTTCAATGTCAAACCTTCTTCGAGGAATAATCATACGATTACTTCTTCGTAGGTTAGACTATTGAGAAACTAATTCATTTATAGGTCATTTACTCCCACTAGGTTGACTAGATTCAGATATCCCCTGTGATTCCTGATTCGTTGATAGAGGAACAGTATCCTCCTCCTCTATTGCAAATAGAGGAGTTGATTTATCAATTTCACCTCTCGTTGGGAACTCAGTTTCGAGAAATGTGACATCTCTTGACTCAATTTCAGAGATGGTTCCATCTTGTTGCTCACCAATAAAAACATAACCCTTAGAGGTATCAGAATATCTTACAAAGATACACTTTCTACCCCTGGGTCCTAATTTTTCATATTTGTGTGTCTTGTCATGAATATAAGCAGCTGACCCCCATGACCTCAGATTACTTAAATCTGGTTTTCTGTCTGTCCAAAGTTCATATGGAGTAGATGGAACAGATTTAGAAGGCACCCGGTTAAGTATGTAGGTTGCTGCCAATAATGCATCTCCCCAATAGGAAATAGGCAAATTAGCTTGAGCCATCATCGACCTAACCATTTCAAGAAGAGTTCGATTTCTTCTTTCAGCAACACCATTTTGCTGTAGAGTCCCAGGGATAGTTAACTGTCTAATAATCTCTTTCTCATTATATATTGTCTTGAACTGATCAGACAAATATTCACCTCCACGGTCAATGCGAAAGGTTTTAACCTTACGTTCCAATTGATTCTCAACTTCGTTCAAATAATGATTAAAGCAATCCAATGCTTTAGATTTATGAGAAATCAAATACACACGACCAAAACGCGTGAAGTCATCAACAAATGTAATGAAATAAGAACTTCCATGTCTAGCCTTCATGTTCATCGGACCACAAATATCCGAATGAATCAATTGCAATGGTGATTCAACCCTAATAGCCATACCAAATGATTTCCTAGTTGCTTTTCCAGCAAGACAATGCTCACATATAGACAAGTCAACTTTATCACGAGTGTCGAGCAGACCTCTCTTGCTAATTTATTCATTCTTTCTTGTCCTATATGTCCCAATCTAGCATGCCAAACTTCATCATTAACATCAGCATCGCTAGTAAGAGCATTGTTTGAAAAACAACCATTATTTCCACAATTAACATCTGGTTCTACATCAAGAACTATGAAACCGTTTGATGCATAATCATATCCAATTAATACAGAGTTAATTTTAAGTTCCACACAATGACTGTAAAAGTTCAAATAGTAACCCAATTCAAGAAGACAATTAACAGAAATCAGATTCCGTCGAATCTCAGGAGCATATAGGACATCATGCAGAAATAAGGTACGCCCACCACGAAGGTTGAGTTTGCAAGTGTCAATTCCTTTGACTTCAATTCTTGCATTGTTTCCCACGTATATCCACTTATTGCTAGCTAGTACGTGACGGTACTCCACGTACGTAGCTCGATCACGAGCTACATGGTTCATTGCTCCTGAATCTATAATCCACAAAGGATAAGAATCAACTAACAACATAAAGCTCATGAAAAAAGACAAACATGGATTTACCTTTTTCGGCTCAATACATTCCCGAGCAAAATGACCCTTCTTGCCACAGTTGTAGCAAGTTAGCTTACTTTTAGGTTTCTTTCCATACTTCTATCCTTTCTTCATGATTGGGCTTGCACAGTAGTAGCACAAGCTTCTTTTCCCTTACTCTTTCCTTTCTTGAACCATCTTTTCTTATTCTTGGATCCAGAACCTTCAGCTACAAAAGCTTGATCAGAAATCCTTACGGATTCTATTCTCTCTGCCTCTAGTTCAATATGATGTGAGACATCAATGAAAGTCTTGGTACTCTCACTGTGAGTAAGGTTCTGCTTCATTGTTTCCCAAGAATCAGGAAGGGAACGAATAACTGCCTGAACCTGTTGTTCGTCGGTCAACTCATGACCAGCAGCCTTAAGCTCCCGAATCATATTCCCCATTTCTCTTAAATGTTGGGTCATTGTAATATTCGGGCGCTTTTTACAACTGTCAAACTTAATTGTCAGTTGGCAAAGCTTGCTTATACTAACTCCACTATATTTCTCTCTCAGGGCTACCCAGACGGCATGAGCTAATGGTAGTGGCTCATACTCAAATATCAGGTCGTCTACCATTGAACTAATCAATATCCCCTTAGTAGTGGAGTCCTTTTTCTTCCATGACCTATAGGCATCTAGATCAAGTCTATGCTGTACAAATGAACCAATAGCAGGTTCTTCCATGAACTGATTTACAGCTTCCAGAACTTCTTGTTCCTCAAGAACATATTGTATCTTGAGATGTCATATTTGTTAGATCTTGTACGATTGCTAGAGGGGGGGGTGAATAGCACTTCTTAGCTTTCTTCTACCTACGTTGTTAGTGTGCGCAAGCGGAAACAATAATAACAAACACAAACAACGCTAACAATACCAATTTACTTGGTATCCACCCCTAAGGGTGATTAATCCAAGAATCCTCCGGTGGATCACTTCTCGGATGACCTCCGGCTAGCCCTTGTCGCTCCTTGTGGGTGGAGAAACCTCGCCACAACCCCTCGACAATATCTGAGCACCAAAGGCTACTAATCTACTCTATCTAAGCAGATTTTTCCAAGCCTCCCAGCCCAAACCGAGTTCTCTTTAAATAGAACTCAAGCTGGAAACCTTCGCTGGCAGTCGACTGCTCCCAGGGCAGTCGACTGCCCCCACTCAGATTCAACCGTTGACAGCCCCAACGTTAGAATTCTGCTACACACCAGTTGACTGCCCCCAGAGCAGTTGATTGGTCCAGGGTCAAATACACACTGTGAGTTTTGGCAGTCAACTGGACAATCCCCAGTCGACTGCCCAGCTTACAACAACACTCCTACTCACTCCGTTGACCCTCCTCCACGCGCGCCTTCAGGTATACTCCTTGGCTTGCCCCTTGAAGTCTTCTTCCACCAGCTATCGTCCCTCGGATACGCACACAAGCCTTCCCTTGGTTTGCCTCCATGTCACCCTTCACGTGTGCCCTTGAAGTCCACTTCCCGGCTTGCCCTTGGAGTCCTCCTCCCTCAGCTCTTGTCCTTCATGACTTGCTGACTCTTCACCAGCAGCCTTGACTATTGCCTTCGCGCTCTCTTCATCTTCGATCCTCGTCCCTCGGATGTGCACGCAAGCCTCCAGCTTGCCTTCATGCCATCCTTCACGTATGCCTCGAAGTCCGCGTCCCTCGCTCATCGTCCATGCTATCCACGGTCCCTCGGATGCTCACACAAGCCTCCAGCTTGTCTCTATGCCATCCTTCACGTACCGAAGCTGTCCAGCCAAGTCAATATGTGTAAACCTACAATCCTGCACACTCAATTACACATATTAGATCACAAGGGCAAACCTAACTTAAACCCTTTGCCCAAACATCAAAACTCATGGTCACTCCGGACCATAGATTGCCTCAACAATCTCCCCCTTTTTGATATTTGGCAATACGTTTAAGTTAGGGAAAACAAATAGTAATAAGTAGCAAAAATAATGCTAAACAAACAACTAGACTTACGTTGCCAAGACTCCATCTTGGATTATACCGCCAATGCATATGCAATGCAAACATGGATCCTATCCCAAGGCATCCCACACCTAACCCTCCAAGTTAGGAATTTTCACCAAAACGGGTTTTTTAAAGCTTCTCCCAAGCTCCCCCTACATTGGACTTACAAAGGTTTTTTAAGAACCTCTCCAAGGTTCCCCTTACGCCAAGAATGGAGCAACCATGCTTCCCCTTCATCTCATCTCCCGCTAAACCTAGGGTTTCCCTTAAAGGCGTGTTTGGTTTCCCAAATTAAACCCAACACTTTTTCCCCTTTGTCATACATCAAAAAGACTCCAACAATATCCCAATTATTGGATCTTTTAATCCCTAATGATCCTAAACACAGCTACCCCCCAGGGCAGTCAACTGCCTTAAAATCAATTTTTCAACATTTCTGACCTCAAATTCAGAAATGCATAACTAATTCCACAATTCTCCAAAAATTCCCAAATTTTGTGGAGAAGTTTGTGGTGCCCATACCTACTTGGAAAAAATACATTCCAACATGTATCTATCACCATTCCCAAGTTTGACACAAAATCCAAACTTTCCTATGAAAATTAAGGCAAACAAGAGGCAATCTCCCCCTTGACCTATGCATTCTCCCAATTTTCAATTCACAAGATTAAATTCTACCCAACTTAACACCATAAACTCAAGTTAAGTTCTACCCATCTTAACACCTAAGTTCTTCCCCCTTTGACACCATTAAAGAATTGCCCCCAAGCAACCTTATCCCTAGTGCCAAAAAGAACTCAATACAACCTTGAACAATCTAAGAGTTGCAAGCACATTTGCTAGGATATACCCTATCCTAGAAAAATATGATTCCATGAAAAATACAAATGTGCTTGACTTTTGGTACATCCTTTATTTTCCTTAAGAATAGTCATTTTGTATCAACTTGGAGATCTATCTATAATTCCATGTGTTTGTCAAGGCTAATCATTATAATTTGACACATGGAATTATCCTCAACTCTTTCCTCTTTATCTCTTAATCCTAGATACCTATGAAAAACTTCCACATCCTTTCATTCACCAAAAACTTCTCATTCAATATCATCTAATGGCTTTCAAATCATATAATATCAAATCATGACATAAAATCTCACAAGATAGCATAACACATTCCTATGATTTTAATTTTGCAATTTCTGATTAGTCAATATGCCTTTTTCATTTTAGCCTATGGACTGCCAAAACACACAGAATATTTTTGGGCTGAGATCAGTCGACTGCCCCCCACGGTAGTCGACTGATACCTGAATTTCAGGTTTTCAGTCTAATTTCAGAAATGCCTAAATAATTCCATAAATCTCCAAAAAATCTGAAATTTCGTGGAGAGATTTGTGGAGCCTATGTCTACTTGGGAAAAATATGTTTCCAAACAAATGTACTCCAAATCCCAAGATTGGTATGAAACTCAATTTATCCTAAATTGTATCATTTAACCTTTTCCAAAAGTCCTAATTGTGACTTCTCCTCAATGTGTCTTCTTATACTTGATCATAATTCATTTCTATCATTGAATTATATGGTATTCACACATTAAAACCTAATTTTACCCAATATAATCGTATTTTCACCTTTTTCTCCATAATTCTGCTTTTAATGTGTCAATTATCTAGGATTAAGACTTACCCTAGTCTTCCAACCCTTTTTGGCACATTTCCTAGTCCACCGAGACTTCCTAGAGAACCCATCTCTTGAGATCCATTTACCAAATACCCCAAAGGCTCCTAGAGCTCCCCCTTGATCTCTTAGCCCTAGTCCCCCGGTGACACCGGTGTGCCCCCGGTGACTCTTGACCTACAAAATGAACCCTCTTAACCCTAGACACCTTGTCTTTGGTTAAGTCATTCTTTTTACCTTTGAATGGCACCCCCTTGCCATTCTTGGGCTTCTCCTTCTTGCCATAATTGTATGCTTCCCCAGCATACTTCTTTTTGTTGGCATTGGAGACTCTAGACTGGTATCTCAAACCCGATCTATCATAGTTGAGTTTTATACTACCCAACACCATGTCTAAACCCTTTGATCCAACCGTGAATTTTTCTAGGGTCTTTTCCAATGTATCAAGCCTTGCCCTCAAGGCTTGATTTTCCCTTTCCAAGTTTCTAACCTTAGTGTCCATATGTCCACTTTGGACATTCCTAGACCTACCCATCTTCCTAGGCATGTGTCTCCCTTTCTTGGAATTAATGCCTTGATCCTTAGGTCCTAAGGTCTTGGATTGTTCATGATGCATGCTTCTCCTAGGGTTTTGATCTACCTTGTTAACCCTATTCATATCATGATACTTAAATCCATGGCTATGCACAAGCAAACATTCTTCATTGATTCTAGCATGCATGGATGAATAATTTACATTATTTTTAACATTTATGGAGGAACTCAAATTTTAATTGCATTTTAATTTAATGTTAGGGATTACCTCCCTTACCCTTGTAGTTCCTCCTTGATGTGAGCTTCTTTTCTTTCGTTCCTCTTTCTCCCATCTTCTCAAGTGCTCCATTTTCTTGAGCTCTCCACTCTTTGGGCACTTTGTGTGGTAGTGTCCTAGCTCACCACACGTGAAGCATCGAATTTTTCTTCTTTTCTCTTGGGCTTCTCCAATCTTTCAACTCATGTTAGATTTAACCGGAATTGAAATGAGTTTAGAGAGTACCTCCTTTTTCTTACCACTTGGACACTTATCTTTGTAGTGTCCCTTTTCATTGCATCCAAAGCATATGATATGATCTTTGGTTCTTGCTTTGGTGGAGGTACACGCTTCTTCTTGCTCCAATGTTGAGGATGTCCTTTCCTCCCCCTCAATCCTTGATGTGGAGACTTTTTCACTTTCTTCCTCACTTGAGGATGTGAACACTTCTTCCTCTTCGGATGTTGACACTTCCGTTTCTTTTTCCGTTTCTTGGTCCATTGAATCCATTTCTATTTGCTCTTCCACTCTTTTGGCTTGTGTAGATTTCTCATGATATTCTTCTATCTTTTTCCACAACTCACATGCATCTTTATATTCACCTACATCACTCAAAATATGTTTAGGCACAATATTAATTAATATATCGATTACCTTGTCATTTGCCCTAGATTGTTTTTGTTGCTCTTGACTCCAATATCTTGGTCTAAGCTTCTTCCCATGCTTGTCTTTAGAAATTTTGAATGGTTCTTCAAGTGCAATCCTAAAATCCCACTCCATTCCAAACCATGTTTCTATCCTTGCACTCCAATATCCGAAATCATCATGGTCGTAGGGCGGTGGAGTTTAGATGTCATTCCCCAACTTATCTTCCATCATTTTTCTCCTCTAGGTTTTGCTCCTTTGGCGATTAGTCCAATAAGAGCGGTCCTTCGCTCAGATATCACTTGTTAGATAGATGTCGGTTGCTAGAGGGGGGGTGAATAGCACTTCTTGGATTTCTTCTACCTACGTTGTTAGTGTGCGCAAGCGGAAACAATAATAATAAACACAAACAACGCTAACAATACCGATTTACTTGGTATCCACCCCTAAGGGTGACTAATCCAAGAATCCTCCGGTGGATCACTCCCCGGATGACCTCCGGCTAGCCCTTGTCGCTCCTTGTGGGTGGAGAAACCTCGCCACATCCCCTCGACAATATCTAAGCACCAAAGGATACTAATCTACTCTATCCAAGCAGATTTCGTTAAGCCTCTCAACCTAAATCGAGTTCTCTTTAAATAGAACTCAAGCTGGAAACCCTCGCTGGCAGTCGACTGCTCCCAGGGCAGTCGACTGCCCCCACTCAGAATCAACTGTTGACAACCCCAACGTTCGAATTCTGCTACACACCAATCGACTGCCCCCAGAGCAGTTGACTGGTCCAGGGTCAAATACACACTGTGAGTTTTGGCAGTCGACTGCCCAGCTTACAACGACACTCCTACTCACTCCGTTGACCCTCCTCCACGCGCGCCTACAGGTATACTCCCTTGGTTTGCCCCTTGAAGTCTTCTTCCACCTGCTATCGTCCCTCGGATGTGCACACAAGCCTTCCCTTGGCTTGCCTCCGTGCCACCCTTCACGTGTGCCCTTGAAGTCCACTTCTCGGCTTGCCCTTGGAGTCCTCCTCCCTCGGCTCTTGTCCCTTCATGACTTGCTGACTCTTCACTAGCAGCCTTGACTATTGCCTTCGTGCCCTCTTTATCTTCGGCCTTCGTCCCTCGGATGCGCACGCAAGCCTCCAACTTGCCTCCATGCCATCCTTCACGTACGCCTCAAAGTTCGCGCCCCTCGTCTCATCGTCCCTGCTATCCACGGTCCCTCGGATGCGCACATAAGCCTCAAGTTTGTCTCCATGCCATCCTTCACGTACCGAAGCCGTCCAGCTAAGTCAATATGTGTAAACCTGCAATCCTGCACACTCAATTACACATATTAGATCATAAGGGAAAACTAACTTAAACCCATTGCCCAAACATTAAAACTCATGGTCACTCCGGACCATAGATTGCCTCAACAATATTTTATAGTTATCCTCATATAATTTCTCTCCCTTGTTCAGTTCGGCTATGATGTTCTTAGTTGTCATGATTTATGGTAAATAAACATATTATTCATTAATTCAGTGTATATCATCTGTACATAATTTATGATTGACTCAATGTAAACTTGAGTTGATTTACGAAATCAAGTGATAACTACGTTTCCATTCATCATTCGTATAATCCACTCTAATTAACATTGATCAATTATATTATATACATCCCATTAAACGAACTAATCATTTATATTGAATATGAACTAATTATATAATGAACTAATCATTGAATATGAACTAATCATATAATGAACTAATCATTATCAAGTCAGTTAACACATAACATAACTTTGCATTAAAGCATATTACTTGTCACATAACAACAGTATCTATATAACTTTATTAAATAGGCTTAATAAGTTAATACACAACAAACACAACAACAAAATTTAATGAACTAGATAAACTAACATTACTCCCATAATAAAAAATATTATGGCAGTGGTTATCACTCTCTCGTTCATCTCAAATCGGCCAGTCTCGGGATTTTCCAGTGTTTCTATCGAATCTTCCTCAAATATTTCAGGATCTTTCTTGAGCATTTCAATATCAGGATCTTCCTCAAATATTTGAGGATTTTCCTCAGGCATTTCAACATCTTCCTAAAATATTTCAGGATCTTCCTTAAATATTTCAGGATCTTCCTCATACATATCAGGATCTTCCTCAAATATTTCAGGATCTTCAGGATTTTATTCTGGGTCCTCCTCAGAATTTTCTAGATCCTCTGGAAACTCATAGTGAAGTAGCTGCTTACATAACTTAGCATATAAGATACGACATTCATGGCGCCCCCATATCTGGTGTGCAACTTCTCTCGCTCGCCTTGGCGATGAACGAATCAATGCTCCGATTCTATAGTCATCCAAGATTGGAAACTCTTCCTGCTCGAGTTTCGAACATAGTCGATCCAATTTTCCTATATTTCCTTGGATTCCAAGAATCGGACTATAGTCAACTTCTTCTATTTGCTCCATTAGCTCACGACATCGCTCATAGCAATGAATCGTGGTGCATATCTCATGCGACATCTGGAATTGAAAAATGACATAGTCAGTGCAAAACTGACAAAACCAGTAACAAAATCAGTCTTTTTCAATTCACACGTATGCATAAAAAGAAGCACATAAACAAATAAAAACATATAAGTTTCCTTTACTTGAGTGGCTACAGTTGACTATGCTACTAGACTGATCGATTTGTATGCCTTACTGTTGTTGTTTCACCTAAGCCTATTTAAGTTGAGGTTCAACATAGTGATAAAATCAGTTAGTTTAGTTCAGATCATTTGATCAAACTAGTTTGGTTAAATCAACTAATAGTTTGAACCAGACCAATTGAACCAACTTAATCTCATTAAACTAAACTCAAGTCTAATTTAAATTAATTGAACCAAACACAAACTAACTCTTGGTCACAGCTTCTGGTTGAGCCTCATCCCTCTCAGTGGAGACGTTGGCGGTTCGATCTTTCTTTGGAACCTTTTTGCCGCCTTATTAGAACCTTTTTTTTTTCTTTTTTGTTGATTTAATAAAATCAACTTTTTCTCTCAAAACTACAAAACCTAATCCCACGTCGCCTCTTCTCTTCTGCTTCTCCACACCGACGACTCCTCTCTTTTAGGGTTCCCCTTTCTTTTCGCCATCACTAGCGCCATGACCGCCTCCATCGGTGCGTCCAGCCGACGGCGATGGCTCCCTTTCGCGCGTGATGTGATCGTCGGCCATGGGATGAAAGCGCGCGCGATTTCACCCATCAACAGAAGAGAAGTAATCAATGAACTCATGGCGATTTCACAGTGATTGAATGTTCAACGCAAAGGGATTTAGTTTACAAAGGTAATATTTTTCATACTCTTATAATCTAACAGCTCTGATACCAATATTAGATCTTAAGTATGAGTTTATTACAAGTAAATCATACTTACAGTGATCTCCTTCTTCCTCTGTTTCTTTTGGTCACCTTGTTGTCGAGAGAACAATCACGTGTAGACTGATCCTTATCTGCCACAAACCAAATCCCTACCTGATTCGATGCTCCGATTCTTCTTCTCGTCTTCCTTATGGATTGCAATTGGACGCCAGGTTTTATAAGAGGATGAAAACTATTCCTCTACCTCCATCAATGGAGGATGTGAAGGTTGGAAGATGAAGAGGAAGGGGTGCCCTTTCCTCTTCCTGTAACTCCTGTAACTCCAACACTAGCAACTACCATGATGAGTGATTGAGTGGGCAAAACAACTAAATGCTGACGAAGGCATAACCATATAGAAGCCAATATTCGTCAGCTGCAACGGTGCAAACATGGTGCATGATACTAAATGCACAAAAACCAAGAATACCAACGATGCAACCATACGATAAATAAAAACCAAAGTCACCAAACATGCAGCTAAACTATTCGATAGGGTATCTCTAATGCCAACCAACCCTAGTTGTGTTTAATGATAGTTTTCTAAGTACTCGCGTACCAAAGGTACTTTTCAGAATAGAAAATCAATGATGAGACTGTACAGACATAAAACACGATTAGCTAGATGATCAAGCAAAGAAAGTGTCAACGGACGATATTAAAAAAAATAACAAAGGACAAGGTCAAGCAGTCATACTAAGATAAACAACCATGCATTTAAGGTAAATAATCTATAAAATACAAAAGCAGAAGTATCCACCTCTTAAATGTCGTATAATATCGGAGAGAACCTTCTATCCAGATAATCCGTGTTCAATCAAGGTCCTGTGTCAAAAGTACAACTTAGCTACTATAACACATAGCAACAAGCCAAACTAAATTTCTAAATTTAATTAGGATTCATCCTAATTATATTATCCATTATCCTTTAGTTTAATAACTAGTTTCAATTAAACAAAATTAAGTTCTATCTCCACCTAACCCAAGCATGATCCCATATTCCTTTCTTTGTTTTTAACGTTGCCCACAACAACTTCAGAAAACAAAGCCTTTTTGTTTTATGTTGCCCACGGCAACTAAACAAGCAAAGCCTTATATATATATATATATATATATATATATATATATAATATATATATATATAGTACACGACTTCAAATACGCGCCTGTGCGCTACTATTGATTTATTTCCCTTTTCCTTTTTAAAATTTAATATTTTCTAATCCTCTCACTCGTCTTTATCCTTCGAAGGCTGCTAGCGACATCGGCGAGGCCGGCCTCGGCTCCGACGACATCGCCTCCTATGTCCACTGCGACGTCCACCTCGAGTCCGACGGGAAGCGCGCCGTGGACACTGCCATCTCCCTCCACGGCAAGCTCGATATCATGTTCAACAACACTGCCATCCTCGACCCCTCCGGCAGCAGCATCCACGGCGGATGCTGCTGCCGGAGGGGTCGAGGATGGCGGCGTTGTTGAACATGATGTCGAGCTTGCCGTGGAGGGAGATGGCGGTGTCCACGGCATGCTTCACGTCGGACTCGAGACGGACGTCACATGGACATAGGAGGCGATGTCGTCGGAGCCGAGGCCGACCTCGCCGATGCCGCTAGCAGCCTGCCATGGAGGGAGATGGCGGTGTCCACGGCGCGCTTCACGTCGGACTCGAGGCGGACGTCGCAGTGGACATAAGAGGCGATGTCGTCAGAGCTGAGGTCGGCCTCGCCGATGCCGCTAGCAGCCTGCCATGGAGGGAGATGGCGGTGTCCATAGCGCGCTTCACGTCGGACTCGAGGCGGACGTCGCAGTGGACATAGGAGGCGATGTCATCGGAGCCAAGGCCGGCCTCGACGATGCCGCTAGCAGCCTGCCGTGGAGGGAGATGGCGGTGTCCACGGCGCGCTTCACGTCGGACTCGAGGCGGACGTCGTAGTGGACATACGAGGCGATGTCGTCGGAGCCAAGGTCGGCCTTGCCGATGCCGCTAGCAGCCTTCGAAGGATAAAGACGAGTGAGAGGATTAGAAAATATTAAATTTTAAAAAGGAAAAGGGAAATAAATCAATAGTAGCGCACAGGCGCGTATTTGAAGTCGCGTACTATAACAATATTAATATAATATACTGTTATAGTACGCGACTTCAAATACGCGCCTGTGCGCTACTATTGATTTATTTCCCTTTTCCTTTTTAAAATTTAATATTTTCTAATCCTCTCACTCGTCTTTATCCTTCGAAGGTTGCTAGCGACATCGGCGAGGCCGGCCTCGGCTCCGATGACATCGCCTCCTATGTCCACTGCGACGTCCGCCTCGAGTCCGACGTGAAGCGCGCCGTGGACACCGCCATCTCCCTCCATGGCAAGCTCGACATCATGTTCAACAAAGCCGCCATCCTCGACCCCTCCGGCTGCAGCAGTGGACATAAGAGGCGATGTCGTCGCAGCCGAGGTCGGCCTCGCCGATGCCGCTAGCAGCCTGCCATGGAGGGAGATGGCGGTGTCCACGGCGCGCTTCACGTCGGACTCGAGGCGGACGTCGCAGTGGTCATAGGAGGCGATGTCATCGAAGCCAAGGTCGGCCTCGCCGATGCCGCTAGCACCCTGCCGTGGAGGGAGATGGCGGTGTCCACGGCGCGCTTCTATTATAATATATATACTGTTATAGTACGCGACTTCAAATACGTGCTTGTGCGCTACTATTGATTTATTTCCCTTTTCCTTTTTAAAATTTAATATTTTCTAATCCTCTCACTCGTCTTTATCCTTCGAAGGCTGCTAGCGGCATCGGCGAGGCCGACCTCGGCTCCGACGACATCGCCTCCTATGTCCACTACGACGTCCGCCTCGAGTCCGACGTGAAGCACGCCGTGGACACCGCCATCTCCCTCCACGACAAGCTCGACATCATGTTCAACAACGCCGCCATCCTTGACCCCTCCGACAGCAGCATCCGCGGCGGATGCTGCTGCCGGAGGGGTCGAGGATGGCGGCGTTGTTGAACATGATGTCGAGCTTGCCGTGGAGGGAGATGGCGGTGTCCACGGCGTGCTTCACGTCGGACTCGAGACGGACGTTGCAGTGGACATAGGAGGCGATGTCGTCGGAGCCGAGGCCAGCCTCGCCGATGCCGCTAGCAGCCTGCCATGGAGGGAGATGGCGGTGTCCACGGCGCGCTTCACGTCGGACTCGAGGTGGACGTCGCAGTGGACATAAGAGGCGATGTCGTCAGAGCTGAGGTCGGCCTCGCTGATGCCGCTAGCAGCCTGCCGTGGAGGTAGATGGCGGAGTCCACGGCGCGCTTCACGTCGGACTCGAGGCGGACGTCGCAGTGACATAGGAGGCGATGTCATCGGAGCCAAGGCCGGCCTCGCTGATGTCGCTAGCAGCTTGCCGTGGAGGGAGATGGCGGTGTCCACGGCGCGCTTCATGTCGGACTCGAGGCGGACGTCGCAGTGGACATAGGAGGCGTTATCGTCGGAGCCATGGTCGGCCTCGCCGATGCCGCTAGCAGCCTTCGAAGGATAAAGACGAGTGAGAGGATTAGAAAATATTAAATTTTAAAAAGGAAAAGGGAAATAAATCAATAGTAGCGCACAGACGCGTATTTGAAGTCGCGTACTATAACAGTATTATATATATATATATATATATATATATATATAAACTCTAATATAAGCCATGCAACTCAAAGCTTAACCAACACAACATTCAAACCACAAGAAGCAAATGAACATTGATTAATCACATTGTTTTGGGCATAAAATAGAAGCTACCTACCTAATTTCCAACCAGAAACTCATGGCTTAATACATCTAAACCAGAGAACAAAATCAGTGTACATGGAGGAGTTCACATGGAGAAGAAGAACTCACGACATCATACACATTGGTAGCAAATGAAACCAAAAGCACCACATATACACCACATGAACAACAACTGATTCAACTCATCCTACAACACAGACATCTCCCAAACAAGCCCTAATAAAAAAAAACCTTTACCTGATGGGTGGTCAGTGCAAGCAATAGGTGTACGGATCGATTGTGTTGCTAGAGGAGGGGGGGGTGAATAGCATTTTTCGAATCTCTTCTACCTACACGGTACGTTAGTTTGCGCAGTGGAATATACAATAAAACAATAAGTCAAAAACTAACCAATGCTAAC
>JAGFNQ010007656.1:0-70084 GCA_024364735.1 Boesenbergia rotunda | reverse complement strand
AATGAAAATTTACTTGGTATCCACCCCGGACGGGGGACTAATCCAAGAATCCGTCGGTGGATCAATTCCCGGATAACCTCCGGCTAGCCCTCTTCGCTCCTTGTGGGTGGAGAAACCTCACCACAACACCTTTAGAAGACCTGAGCACAAAGACTACTATATCGCCTTTAACCAAGACAAGATTCGTCAAGAATCTCAGCCACCATGAAATCCTCTTTAAATAGGGCTCGGGCTGAAACCCTCACTACCAGTCGACTGCCCCCAAGGGCAGTCGACTGGTGCCACTGAAATTCGACCGTTGCACCCCAACGTTTGAATTCTTAGCCAACTCATCAGCCACCTACCAGTCGACTGCCCCCAGGGCAGTCGACTGGTCCCGGCCAGAACCCTTCTGTGAGTTCCATCAGTCGACTGCCCCCAGGCCAGTCGACTGGTCTACTCACCCATCTAAGGTTACCCTTCCTGAGTATATTTCACTCCACACTGAAACCCTAGGATTTCTCGAGTACAATCATACAACACTCGTACCCTCATGACTCGACTGACTCCTCATGACTCGACTGACTCCTCATCCGCAACCTCGACTATTGCCTTCGCACCCTCTTCATCTTCGGCTCTCGTCCCTCGGATGTACGCAAGCCTCCAGCTTGCCTCCATGTCATCCTTCACGCATGCCTCGAAGTCTGCGCCCATCAGCTCATCGTCCCTGCTCTCCAAGGTCCCTCGGGTGCACACAAGCCTCAGCTTGTCTCCATGTCACCCTTCACCGTACCGAGGTCGTCCAGTTAAGTCCATATGTGTAACCTATACAACGTGCACACTCAACATACACATATGAGATAACAAGGGTAAACCTAACTTAAACCCTTTGCCCAAACATCAAAACACTTGGTCACTCCGAACCACAGATTGCCTCAACAATCTCTCCCTTTTTGATGTTTGGCAATACGTTTAAGTTAGGGAAACATGATAGTAGTCAATAGTAAAAACCATGCTAAACAAATTTATATGCAATGCATACATGGATCCTAACCCAAGGCATCCTACACCTAATCCTCCAAGTTAGGATTTTTTCGAAACGGACGTTTTAAAACCTATCCAAAGGCTCCCCACACCTAACCCTTCAAGTTAGCATTTTCCACACCTAACCCTCCAAGTTAGGAATTTTCCACACCTAACCCTTCAAGTTAGGATTTTTTCGCACCTAACTTCCCAAAGTTAGGAATTTTCCATAAAACGGGCTTTTTAAAGCTTTTCCCAAGCTCCCCTTACATTGGACTTACAAAGGCTTTTTAAGAACCTCTCTCAGGTTCCCCTTACGCCAAGAATGGAGCAACCATGCTCCCCTTAATCTCAACTCCCCCTAAACCTAGGGTTTCTAGCAAAGGTGTGTTTGGTTTCCCAACTTAAACCCAACACTTCTCCCCCTTTGCCTAACATCAAAAAGACTCAAATAATATCTCAATTATCGGTTCTTTTAATCCCTAATGGTCTTAAACACAGTGTACTAACCCCCCATACATTTGTTTTCAATCACTTAGACACCAAACCAACTGCTGATACACAAATCGTTTTGGCCAATCGACTGCCCCCAGGGCAGTCGACTGATACTATGAATATCAGACTTTTCTGGCCAAATTCAGAATTGCGCCAGAAATTCCATAAATCTCCAAAAATTCCTAAATTTTGTGGAGAACATTGTGGTACCCATACCTACTTGGGAAAAATACATTCAGCAATGTATCTATCACCATTCCCACGTTTGACAAAAATCAAAAATTTTCTATGAAAATTAAAGCAACCAAGGAGGCAACCTCCCTCTTAACCTATGCCTTCTCCTAATTTTCATTTTACCAAGGTCAAGCTCTACCCAACTTAACCCACTAACACCATGTTGAGTTACACGCCAACCCAACACCCGAGTTCTTCCCCCTTTGATACAATCAAAGGATTGCCCTAAGCAACCTTTCCCTTAGTGCCAAAAAGAACTCAACAAAACTTAAGAAAGTCTAAAAAGTTTGCAAGCACATTTGCTAGGATATACCTTATCCTAGAAAAATATGATTTCATGAAAACCACAAATGTGCTTGACTTTTGGTACATTACCTAATTTCCTAAAAGTTTAGCATTTCGTATCAATTTTGAACTCAATTCATGATTCCTTGTGTTTGCCACCATTATCAATTTACACAAGGAATTGTCCTCAACTTTTCCCTTGTTTATCTCTTAATTCTAAATTCATATGGGAATCTTATCAATCTTCCTTGATTTTCAAAATATCAATAAAGCCTTATTAACTCATGAGATAACACTTCATTCAAGGAATATGAGATCATAATCAAGACTTTTAATTCACATCCATATCCTATAATCCAAACTTGCAACTTCTGATTGTCCAATATCCTTTTTCCATTTCAGCCTACGGACCAGTCGACTGCCCCTGTGGCAGTCGACTCCCAAAACTCACAGAATGTTTCTGGGCTCTGACCAGTCGACTGCCCCCAGGGCAGTCGACTGATACCTGAATTTCAGGTTTTTCAGCCCAATTTCAGAAATCTCTAAATAATTCTACAAATCTCCAAAAAATCTGAAATTTTGTGGGGAGATTTGTGGGGCCAATGTCTACTTGGAAAAATATGTTTCCAAATAAATGTACTCCAAATCCCAAGATTGGCATGAAACTCAACTTTCTCTAAAATGTATCATTTAAACTCATCCCAAAAGTCTCAATTGTGATTTCTCCTCACTGTTTCTTCTTATTCTTGATTATAGTTCATTTCTATCATTAACTTTTGACCTATGTTGCCATTATCAAAACACAGGTTTGACTTTGGTGCATTCTGCACCAACAAAGTCAGCCTTTCTGAATGGGTTTATCAAAGAAGAAGTCTATGTAGGATAACCCCAGGCTTTGAGGACCTTGAAAAACCTGACCACGTTTATAAGCTTAATAATGCACTTTATGAACTAAAACAAGCACCTAGGGCATGGTATGCACGTCTATTAACTTACCTTATTTCTAAGGAATTTAACCAAGGACAAATAGACTCAACTCTTTTTGTTAAAACCTTAGAAAAAGACATTTTCATTGCCCAAATCTATGTTAACGACATAATTTTCGGATCCACCAACTCAAACTTCTTAAAAGAATTTGTAAAAATAATAGAAAACGAATTTGAAATGAGCTTAGTTGGTGAGCTCAACTTCTTTTTAGGACTACAAATTAAGCAAACTAGGGATGGAAATTATGTTCATCAATCCAAATATGCTAAGGAGTTAATAAAGAAATTTAAAATAGATAAATCCAAAAGCATAAGTACCCCTATGACCACAAATGTAAAAATTGATAGTGACCCTAAAGGTAAACCTGTAGACCTTAAACTATATCGAAGTATGATTGGAAGTCTACTTTACCTTACAGCTAGCAAACCTGATATCCTTTTCGCTGTAGGAATGTGTGCTAGATACCAAACCTGTGCTAAGGAAACACACTTAGCAACCCTAAAAAGAATACTTAGATACATTAAGGGCACCCTAAATGTAGGGATTTGGTATCCTAGGACCTCAACTTTTGACTTGATAGGATACTCTGATTCTGACTATGCTGGATGCAAACTAGATAGAAAGAGTACAAGTGGAAGCGGCCAACTCTTAGGAAATAGTCTAGTCAGTTGGTGCAGTAGAAAGCAACACTGCGTAGCTCTATCTACAACCGAAGCAGAATATGTTGCTTTAGGAGAGTGTGTAGCACAACTCTTATAGATGATGCACACTCTTAAGGACTTCCAGCTTGATTACACCCAAACCCAAGTCTACATTGATAACATAAGTTTAATTAATCTAACTAAGAGCCCAATCCAACACTCTAGAACAAAACATATAGAGGTTAAACATCACTTCGTAAGAGATCATGTAGTCAGGGGTGAAATAGTCCTTAAGCATGTAGACTCAAAGTTAAACTTAGCTGATATCTTCACCAAACCCTTACCTGAGTCTGAGTTCAGCTCACTAAGAAGACAGTTAGGGTTATGCTTAGTAGAATAGGATTGCTCTACTTGTGTTTTTGTTAAACTGTTTTATTTCTTATCTGATATTTATTTGAAAAATCATTTTCGTCTTGAAATTTAAAATGATTTTCTGACTTAGTTTTTTTTTAAAAACTTATCCCCTTCAAAACTAGGGCTTTTTCGTAAATGGACTCAGCTTAGGCCCTAACCCTAGAACTGCATGCACCTATAGATCTAGAAGCCAGCATCTCACAAGCACCTTAGGGTACTTTTGATTGATAACCTAGACTGGGTTGAGATGCTTAGGTCTATGCCTTGATTCAAGATGCTTTAAGTCAGTGCATCTGCAGTGCAGTAATTGGGGCAATAAATACCAATTGAATAGTAATCAAGTTAAGTGTCAAGCTTAGAAAATCTAACTTGATCAGATCACTTAACTTGACTAACCCTAGTGAAAGCTACTGTTTATAACAGTTAGTAAGTAGCTAACTGGGTTAGACAAGACCCGAAAGAGAAAATCTAAATTGATTTGGTCCAGTGTATGCTTAGAATTGGTTCAATACAACACTTTACTTTCCTTACTCAATTTTTTTTGCAATATTTTTTTTTGATATATGGCAAAGGGGGAGAGATTGAAAAGGAGAGAAAATAAGGTTTTAAAATTTAAAATTTTCCAAATTAAAATTTAAACTTTATCTCCTTTTTTTAAAAGTAAAGTAATTCGAAATTCTCTTTGAAAATTTTCTAAGTACTTAACTCAAAAATTGGTTTGGAAAATTTTCTAAGTGTTAACTTCAAAATTGTTTTGGAAAATTTTCTAAGTACTTAACTCAAAAAATATTTTGGAAAATTTTTTTAAGTGTTAAAACTAAATGTTTTGAAAAAAATTTCTAAGTGCCCAACTCGAAAATATTTTGGAAAATTTTTCTAACTTGAAAATCCCTTTTGAAAATTTTCTAAGTGTTGAAAACCTGAAAAATCTTTTCATTTTATAAACAAGGACTTAGAAATGTTTTCAAAAACCCCACGTATTCTTGAAAAACTCAGGGGGAGAATTTCTTCCAGAGGAAGGAAATTAAGTATATTACTTGCTTCATTAACTTAACTTTTTGAACCTTGTTGCCATAAATCAAAAAGGGGGAGATTGTTAGTGCAGGTAGCATCTAAGTTAAACCTGGTTTTTGATAATGGCAAAGGGTTTAGAAGTTAAGATGTTATTGTGATCTAACTTGTTCACTGAGTGTGCAGGAAGAAGTCCTAGGTACACTAGGCAAGAAGTCCTGGCAAAGGGTTGGGTAAAGAAGTCCTGGTCAAGGACTGGGCAAGAAGACCTGACCGGAAGTCGGGCAAAGAAGTCCTGGTCGAGGACTGGGCAAGAAGTCCTGGCAAGGGGCTGGGCACCAAAGACCTGACCGGAAATTGGGCAAGAAGACCTGATCGGAAGTTGGGCACGAAGACCTGGTCAGGTGGATTAGGCAAAAGTCCAATCGGAGGAGCCGGTTGGCAAAAGGTAAACTCTCCTGAGAGGAGTAGGTGAGGACACGTTCCCCGTCGAGGGAACAGTAGGCGTCGGTTCGACCTAGGGTTCCATTTGGGAAACCCGAAGTCAGAACCAAGATAGCTAAGGCTGTAAATGATGACTAACACTCTTGCTTAGTTTGTTTTGGAACTAACCTTGGTTGCAGGGACCGAAGGATTGTGTTTCTGCAGCTCAGAACGCCCCAAAGGAATGGGGTAGGTCACTGGGCTAGGCGCCCGGGAGGACCCGGGTGCCCAAGGTAAAGGGCCAAAACATCAAGGAAGCAAGACTGCTTCGAACTACACTGGGCTAGGTGCCCGGGAGGTCCCGGGCGCCCAAGGTCAAAGCCAAAGCAACCATCGAAGCAAATCTGCCACGAAGCCAATGGAACAGGTCAACCCAGGCGCCCAAGAGATCCCGGGAGCCCAGTCAGCCCAGGTGCCGAGTCGAAGGGGATAAGCGCTGACCGAGCCTGCGGATGGAGATTCTCGCAGGATGAGGCACGTGTCAGGCGCCCCCAACGAACCAGGCGCCCCCATGGGTGCTATAAAAGGGGGTTCACCCCCAAGGCTTCGACATCCATTCTTTCCAACGCTCTAAACACTTTCGCTCATGCGCTGCGCTCCGGCAAAGTTCCATTTTGAGATTTCAGTGCCGATGATGACCCTCTGCTTCGGAATTCCATCCATCTCGGGCATCGGTAAAGTTTCAATTTATGAAAGTGTTGTGATTTAGTTTTCCAAATTCTATATCTGTACTATCAATCTATAAAAATCTTTCCGAATATAGAATTGCCTAAAGTAAACGGTCAAGGACCGTGGGCCTTGGAGTAGGAGCCGACCGCGAATCCGAACCAAGTAAAAAATCGACTTGTATTCTTGTGTACTTTATTTCTTTCCGCTGCGTATATTCTTTAACTGTCCGAAAAATTTTGATAACGATATTCACCCACACCTCTATCGTTTTCTCCGATCCAACATAGTCAACTTCTTCTATCTGCTCCTTTAGCTCATGGCATCTCTCATAGCAATGAATCGTGGTGCATATCTCATGCGACATCTGGAATTGAAAAATGACATAGTCAGTACAAAACTGACAAAACCAATAACAAAATCAGTCTTTTTCAATTCACACATATGCATAGAAAGAAGCACACAAATAAATAAAAGCATATACGTTTCCTTTACTTTAGTAGCTACAGTTAACTATGCTACTGGACTGATCGATTTGTATGCCTTACTGTTGTTGTTTCACCTAAGCCTATTTAAGTTGGAGGTTCAACATAGTGATCAAATCAGTTAGTTTAGTTCTGATTATTTGATCAAACTGGTTTGGTTAAACCAACTAACGGTTTGAACCAAACCGATTGGACCAACCTAATCTCATTAAACTAAACTCGAGTCTAATTTAAATTAATTGACCAAAACATAAAATAAATTTCGGTCACTGCTCCTGGTTGAGCCTCATCTCTCTCTCTGAGAGGGTAGCAGTTTGATCCTCCAGGGACCTTTCTGCCGCCTTTTTTTTTACCCTTTTTTCTGTTGATTTAATAAAACCAACCCTTTTCTCACAAAACCTAATCCCAACTTTTTCTCACAAAACCTAATCCCACGCCGCCTCTTCTCTTCTACACGCCGACGACTCCTCTCTTTTAGGGTTCCCCTTTCTTTTCACCATCACCAGCGCCATGACCGCCTCCATCGACGCGTCCAGCCGACAGCGACTGCTCCCTTTCGCACGTGATGTGATTGTCGACCATGGGATGAAAGCACACGCGATTTCACCCATCAACAGAAGAGAAGTAATTGATGAACTCATGGCGATTTCACAGTGATTGAATGTTCATCGCAAAGGGATTTAGTTTACATAGGTAATATTTTTCATGCTCTTATAATCTTATTGCTCTGATACCAATATTAGATCTTAAGCATGAGATGATTTACAAATTGAATTATACTTACAGTGATGGAATGATCTTCTTCTTCTTCTGTTCTTCTCGATTGCTTGCTGTCACGAGAACAATCGCTATGGACTGATCCCTATCTGCCACAAACCAAGTCCCTTCCTGATTTGATGCTCCGATTCTTCTTCTAGTCTGCCCTTTTTGGATTGAAGTTGGGCGCAATTTTATAAGGGGAAGAAAACTCTTCCTCTACCTCCATCAATGGAGGATATGAAACGTTGGAAGATGAAGAGGAAGGGGTGCCTCTTCCTCTTCCTGTAACTCCAACAATATTTACTTTGGTTTGAAATGAAATGAATTGAGTGATTCAAATGAAGATGTGAGTGATCTTATTTATACTAATGCTCTGTTTACTTGGGAGAGTGGAAAGTAAAATTAAGGAAAAGTTTCCACAGTGGAAATCTTTTCATTGTTTACTTCATTAAAATTTAAAGAGGGAAGAGAAAAATAATCCATCCGTGGATAGTTTTGGAGCCAAAATCGATCATGTCAAAATCGGACGGAAAGCAGCGGATGGATAAAAAATGATGCATGTACCCCTTTTCATTTACAAAATTACATCATAAACCAAAATAAATAACGCATGTACCCTTTTTAACTCATAAAATTACACCATGTACCAAAAAAATGACGCATGTACCCTTTTGCATTAATAAAATTACACCGCATGTACCCACCTTTCTCAATAATGGTAAACAAGCATGCAAAGGAAAGGATTTCTTTTCCTTTCCATTCTCTTCCCATGCCCCTAAGTTTGTTTAATCCATCTATCATCCACTCTTTGAGGTAAACATAGCATAAATGAAGGGGTATAAAAATCTCTTGGTTCAATTAGATCTCATCTATCCATCTTGAATTGGATGATCTAGATTACATCCCTTTCCAAGAGGCATAATACCTCTTCATTAGATGTCTTCCTTTTGAAATCAATAGTTTAGATTGAGCCAATGAAAAGACACTTAAATCTTTCAAGTTGTGTGAATAAGATTTATCAATCTTGATCAAACAATCTAGAGTTAATTTTGCATTCATATTAAATTTCTAATAATCCCCCATATAAATGAAAATTAATACATGCATGTTATCACCTAAGGAGAGTTTAATTGAAAGATTATATTATTACATCAGGAGAGATACTTATGGCTTTGAACCTTCTGTAGTAGAGTATCATCGGATTTACTAGGCTGCTTAGTAAATGTAATGTCTTAAACTACTCAACTATTCGTGAAAACTAAGACAATGGTACATACACAATAACATTCTCACTTCTTAATAGTTCTTACTGATTTATCTGTTTTGTCCATGAACAACATCTTAGATTTATCATTAAAATGGTTCGTCTTCACACTTATATAAGTAACCTCTTATAAAGAAGATCCTACTGCACTCTACTTTTTCAAATATAGGAGTCATTAAAAGTTAATTACTTAACCTCACACATCGTAGGTAGCACTTTTCCATCCTAGGAATGAAAGGGAAACTAGCCCAAGTGCATATATGAACTTTCATAATTTCGTTGTTCTATTGAATCGAGATCTTGGAATCTCCAATCAATAAGGTTGACTTACCACTATGAATATTCTTGTTTGTAGATTTTCAATCTCATTCATTTTGATGTGTGATTTATTTGATCATTATTTAAACCTTTTGTAAATGGATCCGTCAAGTAGTTATCTCTTGATTTGACATAATCGACAGAGATAACTCCGTTAGAGATCAATTACCTAATGGTATTATGTCATCGACAAATATGTCGTGACTTACAATTATACATGTTATTTTGTGCCCTTGTAATCACTGATTGATTATCACAATGTACCATCACGGCAAGCATTGACTTTACCCAACATGGGATACCCTCTAAGAAGTTACAAAGTCATTCAACATATTATGCGACTTTATCTAAGGTTATAAACTCGGATTCCATAGTTGATCGAGTATGTACGATTATTTCGTGGGTTTCTATGACACTGCTCCACCACCTATGGTATATACATATCACTAGTTGATTTAAAGTATTTTGTATCAGATATCCAATTTGCAACATAATAACCTTCTAGTAAATATTTAAGAACCCTTATTAATGCCTTCCAATGGTTATCATTTGGGTAATTTGTAAATCTATTTAATATGTTGATCGTATATGCAAATATCTAGACAAGTGTAGTTAATGATATACAACAAATTGCCAATTATCCTTGAATATTCCAATTGGGATACGGATTTACCATAATTCTTAGCCAAATGCAAACTTAAGTCTATTAGAGTTTTTATATGGAAAGATCATATACATTAAATTTACTTAGCACTAACTCAATATAATGAGACTGTAAAAGGATAATTTTATCTAATGTCTTATCGATCTTAATCCCAAGTATAACAATCGTTATACCTATATCTTTCATATTAAAGTTTTTAGTCAACATCTTTTTAGTAGTTATGATTATATCATAATTACTATCCATGGTAAACATATCGTCTACCTATAAATAGATAATAGCAAACGAGTTAGGTATGCCTTTGATATATGTCCATTTGTCACACTCGTTTATTTTAATCCATTTGACAATATAGTTTTGTCAAATTTCTCGTGTCACTGTTTTAGTGCTTTTTTAGCCTATATAACTTTATGAGTGTGTACATCTTTTGTTTTTTTTTTGTCCTGGAGCCACAAACTCTTCAGGTTGCTCCATTTATATATATTTTTTCTAATTCACCATTTAGAAAGGCTATTTTCACATTCATTTAATGTATCTTAAGGTTATATATTACAACCATAGCAATGTGTACTCGAATGGATGTGATTTTGTTATTGATGAATAGGTATCAAACAAGTCAATGTCTTCTTTTGTTTAAATTCCTTTGACACTAGTCTTGCCTTGTACTATTCAATAGTTCTATTAGCCTTATAATTCTTCTTTAGGATCCAATTACATCCTAGAGGTTTGTTTCCAGATGGAATATATTGGGGTTGTAAGGTTACAAATATAGTTCCACATTAAAAACACATGGGAAAGATTATAGGTTTATAAGGGAAAGATATCTCCATTGGTATGAAACTTTTGGGGAGAGCCCAAGAGCAAAACCATGAGGGCTTAGTCCCAAAGAGGATAATATCATACCATTATGGAGATATCTAAATTTCTTTTAGTCTTAATAATTGGCATAGAGTCAGGTCACTCTTCACTGGACTAACCGCTGGAAGAAGCAGGAGCTAGAGCCATGATCCAGATCTAACCATATGGGTTAAGCCTTGAACAAAGAAAGTGTAGGCTCCCATGTCTTAATGAAGATGACTAGACACTAGGCAGAGAAGTTCTAGTTACAGTTAGGCAGTGAAGTCCTAGTAGGTCGGGTGGACCGGGGGCAGAAAGTCCTGGTGGGTTGAGGATCGGACATCAAATGGAAAGACTTTCCGCTTGAGGGGGGCGTGTGGTTAGACCCGACCATGGGTTGGGTCCAGCCAGACCCGGCCCGGGTCAATGGGCGAGGTGGCCTGTTGACCCAGTTCGCGGGCTGAACCGGAACCGGCCCGGCAGGTGGTTCAGGGGGGGGACCGCCTAACCGGCGGTTCAAACCGCCGGTTCCAACGGCTCCGAACCGATGCCGGGTCTGTTCCGGTTCAAGGGGGGTTCAAACCGGCGGTTCCAACGGCTCCGAACCACCAGTTAACCGGCGGTTTGGAGCTGTTAGAGTTGTTTTTATTTATTTATTTATTTATTTATTTCAACGGTTAAGATCATTTGACCCTTTTTTGATCAATGACTATGATTTAGTGGCTGTTATGATCCAAACTCTATAAATAGGGAGTTCATTTCATCATTTTCGCACACATCTTCTCTACCATCATTTCAACTTCATATTCTCTACACGTTTTCGGCTTCATCTTTCGACGATAATAGAAGGTGGTGATAGAGCTTCATCATCTCGATCTCAGAGAGGAAAAGAAATAGTGTACAAGGATCCCAACATTCAAATTTAATCCATCGATGATGAGACCGAGGCATAGCCCCAGCACCTTCCGATGCCCGAAATGCAAGGAAGTACTGATGCAATTACTTCTAAGGTTCGAAAAAATCCTCCTTTAAAATCTTCTATTTTCACTAAACATTTTGAGAATGTCACACTTCCGTCGGGAGAATTGCGTGCAAAATATAAGTATTGCAATGCTTCCTACAAATTCCAAGCCGACGACAACTATGGGTCATTAACACGACATGTAGAAACGAAACACCTGACGAAATATGGACTTGACCGCTCTCAAGCACAATTATCAAGATTTTCTAGTGGTAGTAGTACTGATTCTCGTTTATTTTTATATTCTCATAATAAATTAAGAGAATCATTAGCTAAATTTATTTCCGTAGAACATCTTTCTTTTAGTTTTGGATCTAAATGCACATTTGAAGATTTTTGTAAAGAATCTCTTAATCCATGTGTTAAACGTGTTCCTAGGACTACACTTACTCGTACAATTAAAAGATTAGTAAAACAAGAAAAAAGAATTTAATTGATGAATTTAGTAAATTAAATAATATTTTTTTTATGTTTCGATATTTGGAGTGATCATTGGCAAACTCATTCTTATATGGGTGTGACTTGTCATTGGATTGATAACTCTTGGATCCTCCAAAAAAGATTTCTAGCTTATAGAGTTTTTGATGAATCGCATACTGTCTATAACATTGCATAATTATTATGTTTAATTTTAGAAGAATATGGATTGCCTCATAAAATATTTTTAATATCATTAGATAATGCTAGTTCTAATACCAGTTCTATAGATGAATTAAAATTTGTTTGTCAACCTGTTATTGGTGGTTTATTTTTTCATATTCGTTGTGTGTGACATGTTTTAAAATTATGTGTTCAAGATGATTAAAACTTTTAAAAATTTATATTCAACCAATTAGAATCGCAATTTCATATTTATGGTTGTATCTATCTATGATGAAACAATGGGGTAGATTTTATAAAGCTAATGAAATGAGACCTAAAATATTTCCACGTGATGTTCCAATACGTTGGAATTCAACATATCAATTATTACAAGATTCATTTTAATATAAAGATTTATTATGTTTATTTTTTTCACAACAATGGAATATTTATTTTCACAACATAGTAATACTAATATATATTTATTTTCACAATAATGGAATATTTGTAGTAATATTTGTGAAATTTAAAAAGTATTTAACGATGCAACTGAACAACTTTCCGGTGTTTATTATCCCACTTCTCATTAGTTTTAGTGAATTTTTCTAGTATAGTATTAGTATTAAATGGACATATCAATAATGAAGCTTTAACTTCTTGCATATTAACTATGAAAACTAAATGGGAACAATATTTTTATTTTATTCCTAAAATTTATTTAATTGTATTTACTTTAGATCCTAGCTTTAAATTAAAAGTTTTACAAGAAATGCTACTTTATATTATGACGCTTTAATTCTTATTAAAGATTCTTCTTCTCCAGATCCAATTAATATTATATATAATATTAAAATTATTTATATGATCTTTATAATCAATATTATATTAAATATGGAATACAAACTATTCCGGAAAGAATCATCGTCGATGGCCAGTCACCAAGGTTCTGCCTATGTAGAAGTCTCTGTGGAGGGGAGGAACTCTTTTTCCTGCGAGATTAACACGAGCGTTAGGGACACTCCGGAAGTTGTCCAATGGAGTCCACTCCGACGCTCAAGTCTGGATCTTGATGGAGAATGAAGGCAACTGGGAAGGAGAAAAGTACTAAGTAAAGACAGTGCTAACCCCCTTACCGGAGGGTCTGAGCTACCTTTTTTATCGATGGAGGTGGACTAGGCATGCTCCCTCGATCTGTGCCACGTCTCCTGCGACTTGAACCACGTTGCCCCCCTCTTTCGGTGGTTACTGGATAGCTTTTGAAATGGTTTGCACCGTTATTACGCTTCAACCCGTTGCGATATTTAAGGGTCGTGATAACTCTTATAACGGGGATGCTTATCCGTAAACAAGTAGGGGGGGTCAGTACTTGAGGTCGGTCATCACTAGGGCTCTGCCTCCTGAGGTGATCTCAGAGTCTTTTGGCCCAAGTGAGCGCGAGCTCTTGCAAATCCCGAGGTGCTCTCGAGGCCCCACCCCTCGAGGTGACCCCGGGGGAGTCTTCTAGCTGAGCCTCCCGGGCGTGTCCCCCCAAAGGGGGGTCCCGAGGCCCGGGTTGTTTCGATTTGATGTGCTGCGCCACGCAGCTTCTTCATCCCCCGTGCTTGCCCCGGGCTATTCAACCCTATCATAAGTCCCTCCCTTCAAGTCTGATCGAACGAAGTGTAGCCGACTGATCAGACTAGTGTAAAGATGAAGAAGCTGAGCTCTCGCAAGCCTTCGTCTTCTTACTACTCCTGTAGTAGTTATGCGGGGCCCTCATATTATAATCTTCATTCAGAGTTCCAAGAAATCCCCATTTTTAGTTTCATCCTTTTGAAAAAGGCTACTCCGACTCTCGAAGTATTGCAATGACGTCTATCTCCTCGTATAAAGGCGCATGGCCCTTTTTTGAGGGTGACAAGGTACTCTCGCGAATGCCTTATTGTCGTGTGTTCCAACGACCATCTCCACGAGTCCTTACGGGTGTGCGCCGCTGTGGCTGGCTAGCGACAAGCGATCTGCCTGGGCGCGGCGGTTTCTCGCTTTCCACGTGTCGCTTCCCCCTTGCGCCAGGCAGGCGGCTGCCTGGGTATAAGAGAGGAAGATGCGGACGTTAGTGTTGGATCTTGTATGGTTGCTAGAGGGGGGTGAATAGCAATTTTTCGAACTCTTTCTTCCTATACGGTTAGTTGTGCAAGCGGAATATATAATAAAACAAAAACTAACAATGTAAACAATGCTAACAAAAGAGATTTACTTGGTATCCACCCCTAAGGGTGACTAATCCAAGAATCGTCGGTGGATCACTCCCCGGATAACCTTCGGCTAGCCCTTGTCGCTCCTTGTGGGTGGAGAAACCTCGCCACAACACTTCGACAACACCTGAGCACCAAAGACTACTAATCTACTCTACCCAAGCAGATTTCTCCAAGAAAAGAAAGCATGAAACGAGCCCCTTTAAATAGGGCTCGAATCTGAAACAGCCGCTACCAGTCGACTGCCCGGGCAGTCAATGGTCCCACTCAAATTCGACCATTACAGTACAACGTTCGAATTTGACAGCTGTTCCAGTCGACACCAGTCGACTGCTCCTAGAGCAATCGACTGGTCCGAACCTAAGCCTAGGTTACACTCCCCGAGTACATTTCACTCCGCACTCAACCCTCCCAGCTTAGTTCCCGAGTACAACGACTCACACTAGGACCCTCACAACCTGGTCGACTCTTCACCAGCAGTCTCGACTGTTGCATTCACACCCTCTTTATCTTCAGCCCTCGTCCCTCGGATGCGCACGCAAGCCTCTAGCTTGCCTCCATGCCATCCTTCACGTACGCCTCGAAGTCCACGTCCCTCGGCTCATTGTCCCTGCTATTCACGGTCCCTCGGGCGCGCACACACGCCTCCAGCTTGCCTCTATGCCACTCTTTACCTGAAGACATTAATCAAGTCCATGTGTACCTGTACACCTGCACACTTATGTACACATAGTAGTCCAACAATAAATCCTAACTTAACCATATTGACCAACACACATCAAAACCCCATGATCCTCCAGATCATCTTAGGGCTGATTGCCTCAACAGTTAGGCCCACTTCCGACTCGGTGGCTAGATGCACTTCGTCTTCTTCCCTTGTAAAGCCTCTTTTGCTCGTGAGTAGTTTGTCTCCCTCTTATCTTCTCTCCTAGGAATCATGGAAAGCTATCGCGTAGAATGGTATGAGTCCACCTCCTCGAGAGTGAGGCCGGAGGCCTTGCAGGCGGCCACCGAGGCCTATGACATCCCGGCCGAGATGGTGGTGGTCATCCCCAAAGTGGGCCAGACGCCAGTGGAGCCCCTGCAGGCATGCTGACCTTTTTCTTAGGGCAATGGAGTTAGGGCTCCGTTTCCCTATCACCCCTTTTTTCATGAACATAATCTCCTATTTTGATATCCCCCTTCACCAGATAGCTCCCAATGCCTTCGCCCAGATGGGAGGGGCGTATATCATCTTCAAACTTTTTGATCTCCCTCTGACCCCTCATCTTTTTCATTCTTTCTTCGTCCCGATAGGGTCTAGGGGGTCTTTAGTTTCGCAGCTCGACCGGGCCATAGGTTTTTAGGAGGGTTCCCTTCCTCACATAAAGGATGGAAGGAGAAGTTCTTCTTCATTCGACTATCGTCATTGCCCTTCAGTCCTCTGTGTTAGATAGAGAATTTGCCGACTCCTCCTTCATTAGAGGCGTTCCTTCAGAGCCCCATGTGCCAGCATGCTAGAAAGGTGCTCTTCGGCATGGAATTCAGTAGCCCGGGGCTGGTGCAGGATGAAGAACTTATGTACAGGGCGGGCCTTAGCCCTAAAGTGACACGAATCAGCCCCACCCTCGGTATGTTCATCTTTTTCTTCAATACCCACTAGTTCTGACTGATGTTGTTTTTTGTCTGGCTATTGCAGAGGAAGTCATGTTCGCCAAGGTGATGGACAGGCTCATTAGATGGGAGGAGGCCAATAAGGAGGCGTTGAATCCTCCCCCGATCGCTCCGAACGCACCTCCTGCTCCCACCGAGTCCTCAGAGAGGACTGTTGTCTCGTCCCGTGGGTCGCTTCACCCGAGAGGGTCGAGCCACTGTTACGTCCCCGCAAGTTGCGAGCCATGGCCTCCGATCAACAGTTGACCCAGCGACGGATCTTTCCTCTGGGGTGGGTCTTCCCCATGGATATCCATCCAGCAGGGATTAGAGAGGGGACCTCCTCTCCTATTTCTCCTCCAGCAGTCCGATCCAATGGTCGGCAGAAGAGGTGGCTCCCCAAGGGCTTGGGCCCTAACTGGAAAAAGCTGCGTTCTACGAGTTCCTCCCTTCTTCCCTCGGTGCCCGAGGAAGCGACTCTACCCTCCGAGGGAGTAGCCTCTGTACCTGCCTCGTCGGTCCCCACTCTGAGGGTGGTCGCCCCATCACCTCCGTCCTGCTCCATTGATTTGACTACATCTTCCAAGGGTAAGGGGGCGTTGCGTACTCAATACCGGATGAGACTGGACCGACTAAGGAAGAAGTTGGATGTAGTGTTGGAGGCCTCCCTGCGATCCTTCACCCCGGTGCAGTTCAAGGAGGTTCCGACCGAGGGGGTCGTGTCCAGGAGACTTCTAGCTCCGAGGAAGATGATGTCGGCCCCTCCAGTCTACCACCTGAAGCCCCAACCATCGAGTGACTCCCTCCTCGTCCGGGCTCGTCGCGGCCCACAGGATGAGATACCATGTCAAATACTTCTGGAGGGACTGTCATACGAGTTTCAACGGGCCAATTAACCACTCTCCGGGAGACTCTTTTGAAGGTACATATTACTGTTGTATTGGATGTCTCTTGCCTATTTTCTGACCTCCTGGGGCAATGACAGGCAGCCGAGGAGTGTGTGACAGCCGGTCGGGGTCTATATTCCTGGCCCCGGGTTGAAGCCTTGTTCCGCCGGGCCCTGAGGGCGGAAGCTACAGCTGACCACGAGCATCAGGCAGGGTTGATGCATGCGGGGGTCAGCATAGCTCTCTGTGCGAAGGTCGAGCACCTGATGGACCTCTTGCGAGACAAGGAGCAGACTCTTCAAAATTCCTGACACAAAGAACGCCTGACGTCTGAGAAAGTTGTGAGTGTTACCAAGGACCTGCTCCAGGTGACGCAGGAGAGAGACCAACTCCAGGCGAGAGAGAAAGAGTTATTGGGCGACATCCGGCTCACGGTAGCCTCGGCTGAAAGACTGAACTCGCGTAGTCAGGATCAGGCACAACATCTCAGTCAGAAGGAGTCTGATCTCCTGATGGCCACCGACCGCGCGTCTGTTTTGGAGGATGACCTGGTCCAGGCTCGATCGGATGAGCGGGCCACGTCGGAGAGGCTTAGAGAGGCCCTAGCCGAGCAGGACGAGATGTCTGCCGAGTTGGGATGGTTGAGGCGTTCTTATGAGGCTGCTGAGGCTGAGCTCCTTACTCTTCGAATTGCCAAAGTTTCTGACTCTAATGAGGCTGAAGCGGGCTTCAAGGCGAAGTTTCTGGAATCGGATGAATTTCGCGCTATCATAACCAACCAGGTAATGAAGCGTCTGCAGCTGGGCTTCCACGGGGCTATCGATCAGCTGAAGAAAGACCAGCTCTTACCCCCCGATGCTGACCTGCGATTGTAAGTACCGGTCGAGCCAGAGAGGGGTTTTCTCCCGAGGACCTAAGTTTATGGGGCCCTATATTCACCAGGGGGTCGGGCCCTATTGTAGAAATTTTGCATTAATGCGATCATTCTTACTATTTCTTGTGTATGTGTCTTTGCTCGATGTGTCTCGTGCCTTTGCCTTACGGGCTTAACAAACGGGAAGGTAGTTGTTTGTTTCGAGGTGGATTCTGAGTGTCGAACCCTTGACAATTTGACAGGTCAAAGTTCCATGCCTGCATTTATGTCCATGGCGAGCCTCACCCTTCGATATTTCCTTCTAGGGTATGCAGGTGGCTCCCGAACCGTCGCCTTCGCGTTATACGCAGTCTTATTGAATGAACTCATAAAGAGTCGCGGGTTCCTAGGTGCGGTATGGGCGCGTTGGCCAAAATGACTCCTCAGCGTCTGCTGTTGTTCTCGCGTCCTCCTGCATTAACTGCACGGAGAGGCAACCATTAATATAAATAGGAGGAGAGGGGTGCACCGTCTCCTTCATCCCTTCTGTCTGCTTTCTTCCTTTTGGTGTGATGCCACCGCTCTTCCCTTCACCTTCGTCGGTGCCCACAATGCCTAACCCCGGAGATGCAGTAGTGTTCTTAGCTAAGGGACCCCGTAGAGGTAGAGGCTTTTGTATCGTTATCCTCGCCGGGGATCATGGTGGAGATGATGTCCAGGGTCTCGCTGAAGATCCTAGAGGATGTGGGACTCCTGGGTTATTTGAGGAGTCCAGCAAAAATATTACATGGTCTGCTGATAGATACCATTTTATTGATCATTTGAGTTGCTAAAATCCATGTTTGACTTATGTTTTTATTGCTTAATTGTGAAATTGCCCTAGGTTTTAGGATTTCCTCTTATTTTGGACTTAATTGCAAATTTACACATTTTTTGGATTATTTGGCAGCTAATTTTCTGATATATTTTTGTAGGCATGAAAGGATCCTGGACCTAGAGCATATTGGGTCAAACTTGAGTCGGAAGTGAACCGGATCGAATTGTCAAGCTTACGATTAATCCGAGCCGTCCGATTCAAGAGCGGCTAGATCTGAGCCATCCGGGACGATCTGAAGCAATCTGAGCTAGGGTTAGGGTTGATCAAGCTCTATGATCAAGATCTGAAGGTTTCATTCCAATCAGAGCTCAATCAACCGTTGGATCAAGCAAGGAGGGCTCTAGATCGTCCATTCAAAGACTAAGTTGATCTGGACCATCCGTTGCACATCTGGAGGATCCGAGCTACCACGAGGCAGATCCTGACCCCAGATCATCATCATAAAAATTTGGATCAAATCAGAGCAAGATCAGCCGTTGGATCTCCTCCAATCAATCTGGGTCGTCCGTTGATAACTATTTAATCAAAACGCAGCAGCTTTCTTCCTCGTCACGTCTCCGCCGTTTCTTCATCTTCTTCGTTGTGTTCTTCACGTCTTCAGTATAGTTCTTCTTCATTTAAGGGGCGCGACCCCTTAATTCTTCATCTGGATCAATATTTGGATCTTTGGAGGACAGTTTTGTTGGAGAATTCAGCTCAAATTCGCGCCGGACAGAGCTATTTGAGGGTTTTGGTGGCTCTGTGGTCTGACCACTCGAATCTCATCCACAAGCCATTTCCGATCATCTGAGCTGCTTGTAGGGGTTCTCAGGTGAGCTCAGAGGGTCTTCAAATCTTCATCGCCATCCCATTATTTGAGATCGAAGGGGTTCAGATTGGATTTCCCCAAATGATGCAGTTCGAGCAGAGTTCATCAAGCGAGGCTGATTTCCACTGATTTGCTGTGCTTAGGGGTTCGAGGCCAGCCCTTGCGTGACGAACAAGGAGTCTTGAGCTAGGGAAGGGTCGAGGAGTAGTTTAGCTAGTAAATTTCATGGTTGTAGCTGTAATTTTTATTTCTGCCGCAACATTCTGTTTCTGCATTTCGTTTCAGATTCGTTAACTTGGTTTAATGCATTGTTCCAGCTGTAATTTAGCTTTAAATCTTCAAGTAAGTAGTTAGCTAGCTAGTTTAGTTAATGTTTGACTAAATTTCAATTTATTTCTCTGATTGTTGCTTGCGTATTTCCTAAATCTGTTGCGTGCCAAACTGTTTCTGCGTGCCAAGTTTCATTTCGGGTTTTTGCAGTTTCTTTTGAATCCGATTAGTGTTTAGTTATTTCCTGCAATTAGAGATCACACTTAGTGTATGAATCTAGCTGATCCAAGTTTGCTTCATATTTAGTTGTATTTCGGAATTTCCATTTGGTCAGCTTGAGTTAATCCTGCATATCATCCCTTAGTTTCTGCAATTCCAGCTTGGTTTCTGCATTCTCCCCATTTATTTCTATGTTTTCGATTGCAGCACATGAAGAGGTTATTGTTTGGTCAACCATTGCATTAGATCTCCACTTGATTAATTTGTTTATGCAATTGGTTGTAGCGTATCAATTCTTGTATCAACTTCAATGCCGTAATCTAAATTTCAATTCTGCATCTTTTTATTTCTGCACATCAGTTCGTTTTGTATCAATTACAGCTTAGCAATTCTGAATTGTAGATTAGTGCATAAATTTTTGGCCCGCTTGTTTGTTGGATTTGCATTCAAATGGTCGTTGCCATTCTGAAATTGAATCTGAATTTCCAGTCCACAGTGCAAGCACTTAGCATAGTTTCATGTTGGCACGTTGGTTTCTCAATTTCTGCATATGAGTCTTCAATTTCTGCATATGAGCCCCAAGCTACGTTAGCACCAGTTTTGCATAGCAGCCCTTGTATCTTGTTCCGGAATTTTGTGTCAACTGATTGCTGAAATTCCAATTCTGCAGCTAAGTCTCCATTTCTGCAATTCAATTTCGATTCTGCAATCCAAGTCATCTTTGTAATATTTTAGCTGAAGTTGCTGAAGTTTGTATCAAGGAAGCCTTGAATTTGAAGTCCATTAAATTTGAAATCTGTTGCTTGTTTGATTTCGCATCCAAGTGAAGTTTAAAACTGCCATTTCTGCATATCAATTGGATTTATTCCTGCCCATTTTGTCTCTGCATTGGAGTTATTTCTTCTCATTCATTTGCTCCACATTAATTGCTTCACATCAGTTGTTTGATTTGTTTTGAAACCCTGCTTGTTTCCCAAAATTGTTTAGTTGCACCAGTTGATTCAAATTTTTCATTGGGTTTCTATTCCTGTCATTGAGTTTTCATGCTTGCAACCCCAAAACCCAATTTTATTTGAAACCCGAAATTCACAAACGACACATAAATACAAGCGCGAATCACACAACATCAACTAGTCCCGAGGAAAAATACGACATGTGGCTCCTTTACTACGTTTTCATATTCTTAATTGCAAAAAGGGTTTCCAGCACATTTATAAATTTTAAATTCTGATTGGACCCACATTTCGTGACAATTTAATCTAGTATTTCGGGTCCGTCAAATTTTTGGCGCCGTTGCCGGGGAAGCAACTAGTTGATTTGTTTGATTTTTGCTTGTGTGCTTATGGGCATATCATTTGATTCTATTTTCTTGTGCTTTATCTTTTATATACGGTTGCTGCCATTTTTCTTGTTTGTTGTGTGACAGGGCTGTAAGATCAAAATGTTATCACCAGAGGACTATACAGAGATAAAAAAAGTATTGGTGGAATTGAAATGTTGGGTTAAGGAGTTGGACGACCAACAAAAACATAAAGCTCAGTCGTCTACTCACCAGCAGCCGATTCAGCCTACATCTCAGCCACCTCAGCCACAATTTCAGCTTCTCAACCAATTTCAGCAACCCTATTCAGAATTTCAGCCTTTCCAGCAATTTCAACCGCCACAGCAAGAATTCCAGCAGCCATATTCTGATTTCCAGCAGCCCCATTTGAATTTTCAGCAACCAAACTTTCAGTTTCAGCAAGGGTGTTTAGATAATCAGAATTTTCAGCAACCACCCTTCCATCAAGTTCAACCAAACCAGTTTTTTCAGCCACCACTACAACAATTCGAACAACCACAGCAATTCCAACAATTTCAGCCAGATTTTCAGCCAAGTCTACCAAATTTTCAGAATTTTCAGAATGGGCAGCCACAATTCCAAGGTTTTGAGCCCCAAATTCAGCAATTTCAGCCTAACTTTCAGCCACCTTATCAACAAGATCAGTCACAATTTCAACAATATCAGCAAGGGCAACCTTTCCAAAATTTTCAGCCATGGCAGCAAGAATTTCAGCCCACTCAATTTCAGTGTTCGCCACCACAATTTCAACTTCAGATCCAAGAATTCCAGAATCAGAATTTTCAGCCATATCCACCAACTTGTGAACCAAATTTTCAGCAGTTTAATTAGCCTGTGCAACCATTTTATCAACCCCCACAGTCTTAATTTCAACAAATGTTTCAACAAGAGCTTCAAAACCTCGGAAGGCAAATGGAACAAATGGCTAGTGATTTGAATCAGATAAAAGCCCAAAGATCAGAACAGTTATATTCTCAAGATACTCTTAATTCTGAGAGCCCCGGAGTTGGTTTTATATCAGTTCAAGGTGACCCTAGTGCATGGTCAAGTCCTTCTTCAAGTGATCTTGCAAAATTAGTAGTAGAAGAAGAAGTAATCATCAACTATAGGGCACCTACAACATGCATCCCTTCGGAGATTCCTATTCAAAATCCATTGCCAAATTTTTCAACTCCACAAGACCATTCTCATCTTTTATTTTGTGATGATAATGTTATTGATGGTCCTAATTTTTCTGATGTTGTTGTTGCAGATATTACAGGAGAAACATACATGAGAGATGATTCCATAGGTGTAGGGGATTGCACTAAGCCCCAGGGACCACCACAAGATTCAGAAGATGAACCAGAAAGTGTAGGGACTTGCATGGTGGAAGCAAGCACCCAAGGATCACCAGAGCTTGAGGCTGAAGAGGAGTATGTACTTGACCAGGAGGAGGCCACAGATACATCTACTATTATAGAACCTTCAGGTATTCTCCAGCACGCTCAGGTAAGTATTTCTCCTTTTTGTTCAGAAAAATTCAGCGAGGTACCTAGTGCTGACTTTATTGGCTATGATGAATTTATTGATATACCTTGTGTAGAGATTGTTTGTGCAAATCCAATAGAGGTACCAGAAATTGATTTCCTTAGTCATAATGCATTACTTGATACATCTTTTGTGGATATGAATGGTGAAAATTTTTTAGAAGTGCCTGAAATTGATGTTATTTATTTTGATGAATCTCTTGCTATATCTTATGCTGAAGATGAATGTGAAAAACTTATAGAGGTATCCGAGATTGATTTTGTTGGCTGTGATCCATTGCTTGATACATTTTTGATAGGAAATAATTGTGAAAATACTATTGATGTGCCAAAAGTTGATTTCATGGGTTATGATAAGTTTCTTGATATACCTTTGGAGGACATTACTTATGAAAAATTCATTGAGATACCAGAATTTGATTTAATTGAATATGATGCAGCTTTGGATTCATTTCATGCAGAGACTGATATTATTTTATTTCTTTCTGACCCTAAACGCTTGAGAGAGGTATTACATTGTTTTGCAGGGTCCAAAAGACTTCAGGAGTGGGTGCTCCAACTGAACAGACTCCAGCCTCCTGGAAGGACTTCTAAAAGGCAGAAAGAAGGAGGAGATGATTTTATTCTAATTCAAAGCACTCCACCTCTTACATGGATACTGTACCTGAATCGCCTTCGGCCACCGGAGCAAATTTTTGTAAAGTTCAAGTGTGGGGGAGTCCGAATTCTCTCAGCCACCCATTTTCCTCCACTACCATGATGGAGGCTACTTCTGGATAGGCTCCGTCCACCTGAAATAAAAGGGGAGTTTGTTCCTTTTTGCATTTTCCTTCACTTTTACGACTTCTAGAATTTTCCTTCAAAATGAGTTCTTGTTAATAAATGCATGAGTAGAGTAGAATGCATAGGAGTCATTATAAATACCATGTCTTTTCTTTTCGCACTTTTTCTTGCATGAGTAGAAATAAAAGTATCCCTCTAGGTTATTCCATAGCATTTTAGAATCTCTTGGAAAATAAATTAAATTTGGTTGTCAAAACTTAGGGTTTGAGCTAATGGATGAATTCTTGGATGCTTGAGTACTATTTTGCTTTAGATTCTTAATTGAGAACTTGGGATGAATTATTTTTACCTAGTGAGAATTAGCCTTATATTTGTGGCACGTATGTTATTGTACTCTAGAACTTGCTTAGGTTCTTTCAAAATCATATTTCAATGATTGGATCACATCTATAGAGACTAATCACCTTGTTTACCTTTCTATATCAATTTTGGCAAAAATCATGTCTACTCTATTTGTCTTTCCTTATTCCTAATCTTAACTCCAATTTTTCTATGGATTTGTTTGCTTGGGATGTTTTCTTGATGCTATTTTGCCCGAGACGGAGAAAGATTTAAGTGTGGGGGAGTGACTAAAGTTTTGGAAATTATTTTGGAGCAAGGATGTATTTCATGTCAAAAAGAAAAAATTTTTGCCAAGTTGAAGCCAAAAGGTGCCAAGTGAGTTGAATTTGAATTCTAAAAATGAACAAGAGGATGGAAGCAATTGGAGATCTAGATTCCTTAACATATTTTGAAGATCCAAGTGGCATGGTGTGACAATGAAAAATTTTTCTGCAATGAGAAACAATGGCACGAAAATGCAAAAAGAAAGAAATTCTTGTGCCAAGGTGAAGAAAAAAAAATCTGCTAACTTGGATAGGAAATTGACTTGGATAAAAACTGAAAAGTTGGAATTTTGGGAAGCTAAGATCAGCAACATCTTGTAGAGACTGAGTTGAAGCTGGTGGAGAGCAGAGAAATTGAGCTGCTGAGCTGAGTTGAGCAAAACCAAGGCTGAAATTTAATTTTGTTGAGCAGAATTTGTGATGTGGAATACTTTAAGTGCTTAATTACTCATTATGCTAACTGATGTGAAGAAATCAGAGATTTGAATTGAATCTGCCGTGAGCTGGAATTAGAAACAGAAAAAAAAAACAAATTGAAGATTGGTGCCAACTTGAAGTGAGTGTATCAAAAGGGAGTTACAAGGGTTAGAGAAGGTAATATTTGGAACATCAAATTTTTGTCCCTAATTGTTATTGGATGTCTCAAGTTTTACTGATATGAACTCTGATACTAGCTGGTCCGAAATGTTCCAAATGAAGTTTGACTCCCTCAATAGGTTTGAGAGCAGAAAAAAAAACAGTTTGGGTAAAAATCTGTGAGTTTCTCTACTTAGCTCTATTTGAGGTCTCTAGTTCATAACAGAAGTTTCAAAGCTGAATTGCAATGGAAGCCTGACCAAAAAGAAGAAGGGCTGAGGTAGAAGAAATGGTTGCAAACATAAACAGAAAATCAGAAAAAAAAAAAGAGAAACAAGAACAAAGTTGGCACGCAAGGTGGAAGTTGACACATTGAGATCAATAGGGTTTTATTCATCCAATTCAAAGTCATTGTTCAAGATTAACTCCACCACATTTGTGATATCACTAGAGGACTGTAAAGATGGGGCAAAGCACATTGGAAACATTTTTGAGCAACCAAGTCCTCCACTCCATCAATTTTTCCATTTCCTTGATTTTTACTCCATTTCTTATCATTTTCCATGCTTTTATTTGTTTTTGTAGATATTGATCCTAATCATGAATGATGGTGGAGAGTAGATAATAAGCAAGCCTATGGTAGTGCAAGAAGCATGTGTGTTTGAGTGAGCTCCACTTCCATCATCAACTTAGAACTTAAGGAGAGAGCCACCAAAACTTCTCTTGAAAGGCTTAGTGATTTAAATTCATCTCAATGACTCATGATGGATGAAGAGGCTAAGTTGTTGATTTAAGGATAAGATACTAATCCATAGAGCTTAGATTTATGAGAATTGACAACCTTAGGTAATTTCTTTTCATTTGTTTCTAATTATGCTTAAGAAAGCCTAAGGGATACTTACTTAGTAGTTTCGCGAGACGCTCAAGGTTAAGTGTGGGGGAGTTGATAGATACCATTTTATTGATCATTTGAGTTGCTAAAATCCATGTTTGACCTATGTTTTTATTGCTTAATTGTGAAATTGCCCTAGGTTTTAGGATTTCCTCTTATTTTGGACTTAATTGCAAATTTACACATTTTTTGGATTATTTGACCGCTAATTTTCTGATATATTTTTGTAGGCATGAAAGGATCCTGGACCTAGAGCATATTGGGTCAAACTTGAGTCGGAAGTGAACCGGATCGAATTGTCAAGCTTACGATTAATCCGAGCCGTCCGATTCAAGAGCGGCTAGATCTGAGCCATCCGGGACGATCTGAAGCAATCTGAGCTAGGGTTAGGGTTGATCAAGCTCTATGATCAAGATCTGAAGGTTTCATTCCAATCAGAGCTCAATCAACCGTTGGATCAAGTAAGGAGGGCTCTAGATCGTCCATTCAAAGACTAAGTTGATCTGGACCATCCGTTGCACATCTGGAGGATCCGAGCTACCACGAGGCAGATCCTGACCCCAGATCATCATCATAAAAATTTGGATCAAATCAGAGCAAGATCAGCCGTTGGATCTCCTCCAATCAATCTGGGTCGTCCGTTGATAACTATTTAATCAAAACGCAGCAGCTTTCTTCCTCGTCACGTCTCCGCCGTTTCTTCATCTTCTTCGTTGTGATCTTCACGTCTTCAGTATAGTTCTTCTTCATTTAAGGGGCGCGACCCCTTAATTCTTCATCTGGATCAAGATTTGGATCTTTGGAGGACAGTTTTGTTGGAGAATTCAGCTCGAATTCACGCCGGACAGAGCTATTTGAGGGTTTCGGTGGCTCTGTGGTCTGACCACTCGAATCTCATCCACAAGCCATTTCCGATCATCTGAGCTGCTTGTAGGGGTTCTCAGGTGAGCTCAGAGGGTCTTCAAATCTTCATCGCCATCCCATTATTTGAGATCGAAGGGGTTCGGATTGGATTTCCCCAAATGATGCAGTTCGAGCAGAGTTCATCAAGCGAGGCTGATTTCCACTGATTTGCTGTGCTTAGGGGTTCGAGGCCAGCCCTTGCGTGACGAACAAGGAGTCTTGAGCTAGGGAAGGGTTGAGGAGTAGTTTAGCTAGTAAATTTCATGGTTGTAGCTGTAATTTTTATTTCTGCCGCAACATTCTGTTTCTGCATTTCGTTTCAGATTCATTAACTTGGTTTAATGCATTGTTCCAACTGTAATTTAGCTTTAAATCTTCAAGTAAGTAGTTAGCTAGCTAGTTTAGTTATTGTTTCACTTAATTTCAGTTTATTTCTCTGATTGTTGCTTGCGTATTTCCTAAATCTGTTGCGTGCCAAACTGTTTCTGCGTGCCAAGTTTCATTTCGGGTTTTTGCAGTTTCTTTTGAATCCGATTAGTGTTTAGTTATTTCCTGCAATTAGAGATCACACTTAGTGTATGAATCTAGCTGATCCAAGTTTGCTTCATATTTAATTGTATTTCGGAATTTCCATTTGGTCAGCTTGAGTTAATCCTGCATATCATCCCTTAGTTTCTGCAATTCCAGCTTGGTTTCTGCATTTTCCCCATTTATTTCTATGTTTTCGATTGCAGCACATGAAGAGGTTATTGTTTGGTCAACCATTGCATTAGATCTCCACTTGATTAATTTGTTTATGCAATTGGTTGTAGCGTATCAATTCTTGTATCAACTTCAATGCCGTAATCTGAATTTCAATTCTGCATCTTTTTATTTCTGCACATCAGTTCGTTTTGTATCAATTACAGCTTAGCAATTCTGAATTGTAGATTAGTGCATAAATTTTTGGCCCGCTTGTTTGTTGGATTTGCATTCAAATGGTCGTTGCCATTCTGAAATTGAATCTGAATTTCCAGTCCACAGTGCAAGCACTTAGCATAGTTTCATGTTGGCACGTTGGTTTCTCAATTTCTGCATATGAGTCTTCAATTTCTGCATATGAGTCTTCAATTTCTACATATGAGCCCCAAGCTACGTTAGCACCAGTTTTGCATAGCAGCCCTTGTATCTTGTTCCGGAATTTTGTGTCAACTGATTGCTGAAATTCCAATTCTGCAGCTAAGTCTCCATTTCTGCAATTCAATTTTGATTCTACAATCCAAGTCATCTTTGCAATATTTTAGCTGAAGTTGCTGAAGTTTGTATCAAGGAAGCCTTGAATTTGAAGTCCATTAAATTTGAAATCTGTTGCTTGTTTGATTTCGCATCCAAGTGAAGTTTAAAACTGCCATTTCTGCATATCAATTGGATTTATTCCTGCCCATTTTGTCTCTGCATTGGAGTTATTTCTTCTCATTCATTTGCTGCACATTAATTGCTTCACATCAGTTGTTTGATTTGTTTTGAAACCCTGCTTGTTTCCCAAAATTGTTTAGTTGCACCAGTTGATTCAAATTTTCCATTGGGTTTCTATTCCTGTCATTGAGTTTTCATGCTTGCAACCCCAAAACCCAATTTTATTTGAAACTCGAAATTCACAAACGACACATAAATACAAGCGCGAATCACACAACATCAACTAGTCCCGAGGAAAAATATGACCTGTGGCCCCTTTACTACGTTTTCATATTCTTGATTGCAAAAAGGGTTTCCAGCACATTTATAAATTTTAAATTCTGATTGGACCCACATTTCGTGACAATTTAATCTAGTATTTCGGGTCCGTCATCCGCCAGGGGGCATGGGGGAGATGACTTCCTGGTCGGTCCGCGGCGGTGCGCCAACAAGCGTCATCCTCTTCCGAATCCTTGTTTTCCCCATGTTTTGGCGGAGGATGGTGTTTGTGGGATACGCCATCATCAAGAGCGGGGGAGCTACAGCCGCTAGCTTTTCTCTTTCTCTTTCTTCTTTTCGTTGATTCCCTATTTGTCGTGGCTGCTCCCCCCTCCTGTTAAGACAATTCTTCGTTGCGTCTTTACACGCTCCGGAGAGAAATTGTCGTTGCTGCTCCCCCTCTTCTTCCTTTTGAATGTTGTACCGGATTCACCTTTGCAGGAAGAGGTGACCAAGGTCTCCAGATGGGGTCGTGCTACCCATGGTTACCTCAGGCGTCCTTATCTGTTACTGACTACTCGGATGGAGTACCCAGATGGTGGCAAAAGATTCGAGGACCTCGTCAGCGAACTCTTGTGCACCACACATTTGGGAGGTGGCTCCGAGCTTTAGCAACCCTACAGGAATGATGCTGTAGAGGAGAAAGGCCTAAGTAGAAGAGTGTTTTCTCTCACAGGATATTTCGATTGTATCTTGATAATTCTCTGAGATATTGAGCTCTATGTATTTTTCATATAAATAAAGCAATATTTTTGTTACCCCGTGTATGTGTATGCCTGGATTATTGTTTTGCTTGTATTCCTTTGGTCGGGTAAGCTGCTTCTGCAGTGCCTACCTGTCCCGGGCGCTCAGGAGATCCCGAGGCATCCTGGTTTGGGTCCTTGGTAGGGAGTTTATTGTAACCCAGACCAAGCCTAAGTACCCGGGCATCGGCTGCACCGCGAGGTATTAGGGTTTTGGATATTTGGTCGGGCGTGTATATCCCAGACCAAGCCTAAGTACCCCGGACATCGGTTGCACCGCGAGGTATTAGGGTTTTAAATACTTGGTCGGGCGTGTATATCCTAGACCAAGCCTAAGTACCCCGGGCATCGACTGCACTGCGAAGTATTAGGGTTTTGGATACTTGGTCGGGTGTGTATATCCCAGACCAAGCCTAAGTACCCCAGACATCGGCTACACCGCAAGGTATTAGGTTTTGGATACTTGGTCGGGCGTGTATATCCCAAACCAAGCCTAAGTACCCCGAGCATCGGCTGCACTGCGAAGTATTAGGGTTTTGGATACTTGATCGGGCGTGTATACCCCAGACCAAGCCTAAGTACCCCGGGCATCGGCTGCACCGTGAGGTATTAGGGTTTTGGATGCTTGGTCGAGCGTGTATATCCTAGACCAAGCCTAAGTACCCCGGGCATTGGCTGCACCGAGAGGTATTAGGGTTTTGGATACTTGGTCGGGCGTGTATATCCCAAATCAAGCCTATGTACCCCGGGCATCGGCTGCATCGCGAAGTATTAGGATTTTGGATACTTGGTCGGGCGTGTACATCCCAAACCAAGCCTAAGTACCCCGGGCATCGGCTGTACCGTGAGGTATTAGGGTTTTGGATACTTGGTCAGACGTGTGCATCCCAGACCAAGCATAAGTACCTCGGGCATCGGCTGCACCGCGAGGTATTAGGGTTTTTAATTCCTCGGTGGTGCATTGTTATTTTGAAGAAAGCATCTCCCTTTATTACTTGATTTTGCTGCGAGGTCACAAAGATACACGGACAGACACTCTAAATAAAACATAAATCATACCGAGACCAGAAGGGTCCGAGACCGCTGTCGGGCCAGGACCTCCCTAGTTTTTGCCCTTCTCCTACAGTTAGTCTTCCAAGCCCCTCGGGTTCTTCCGAGACACTAGCTGATCTCCTCTGACTTCAACCACCCGGTCGCCTACCGGGAACTTGATCTTCAGGTGGTAATCAGAGACCACCGCCTGAAAAGTGCTGAGCACCGGGCGACCAAGGATGGCATTGTAGGAGGAGGGCGTGCCCACGATCAAGAAAGGAGTCCTCCGTGTTCTTTCAAGCTTATCGCTGCCCAACGAGAGTAACAAGGTGATTTGCCCTACTGGCTATACTTGATATCCTGTGAAACCAAATAGTGGGGTCAAGACCAGGAGCAGTCATAGTTTGCAGAATCGCGATCCTGGATCGTACGATCCTACGATCCTACGCCAGAAAACGATCCAGAATCGCGCAGAATCGTTTTTCGTAGCAGGATCGCAGCAGGATCGGTAGGATCGGACAGAATCGGACAGAATCGTATAGGATCAGACAGAATCAGAGCAGTATCGGAACAGGATCGGTGAAAGCTTCAAGAGGTCATAATTTTTGACTCGGATTGAACCACGTGACCTATAATATATCAAATTGAAACTCGTTCAAAGATCTACAGGTTAGTTTTAAGATTGAATCCCAAAAAATATTATTTAAAGTCTTTTCAGAAGCTCAGAAGATTATTAGTCTTTTTTATTATTATTTTTTTATCTTTTACAGAGTTAGTGTTAGGGTTTTAAGATTATTTAAACATCTATTTAATTATTTTTAGTTAGTTTTTGATTAATAATATTATGTTATATCTTTTTCCTAAGGGTTTTAAGATTATTTAAACATTTATTTAATTATTTTTAGTTAGGTTTTGATTAATAATATTATGTTATATCTTTTTCCTAAAATGATACGTTTTTAGATGTCTATTATCTAATAGGTTGACAATTAAATTGGATCATCTTGTAATCAATAGAATATTCTTGAAGTTGAACTTGATTATTATCATTATAGTGTTAATAAAAATTGTATATTCTTTCATTTTAAGGGTTTTTGGTAGGATCGTACGATTTTACGATCCGATCCTGACCGATCCGATCCTGACCCCAAATCGATCCTGTGTAGGATCGCGATTCTACGAACATTGGGAGCAGTTCATCCTCGTCTATCTGCATCTGGTCCCAAGCCGCCTTGTACAGGATGTTCACAGAACTCCTCGTATCTACGAAGATGCACTTCACCTCATAGTTGGCAATGCGAGCCACAATCACTAAGGCGTCCTCATGGGGAGCTTCCACTTTTTCAAGGTCGGACGACCCAAAAGATATTGTAGGGACTGACTCCTGGCTTCGGCTCGTTCCAATGGAGTAGTTCTCCAGTCGTCGGGTATAAGACTTCCTTGCCTAGTTGGAGTCCCCTCCAGTAGGTCCTCCTGAGATGACTCCCACATGGCCCGAGGGCGGACCCCGCATAGGGGCCTTGCCCTTCTGGGGGTCTCTTTCTTAGGAGAGGGATCTTCGGAGTGCGGGCCTCCGACTCCTACCTCGCGATCGTGATCGAGACCGATGTCGGGCCTCGTTTTCCCCGGCATGCTGTCGTCGAGGAGAAAAGCTTCGCCTTGGCGACCTTCTGCGATACCCCGACTTGTTCCACTTTCTCCGAGGCTTGGTGTCTGCCTCCTCATTGAACTTCGTCTTCAAGGCGTGACACTCCTCAGTGGAATGTGCTGAGCTGTCATGGTAACTACAGTAACTTAGTGATGGTTCCAGCTGCTCGGTGTCTACCGTCTCAACCAGTCGACACCTGCCAGCCCACTAGTCCTTCCCAGGGTGAAGGTCTTTTCCCCGAGCTAGGGTCAGGGGCTCCCTCCTGTCTGATCGGGGAGCTGCTGGAGGGGGGGGGCTCCGACTGGATCTTTACGACGGGCGTAGTGTACTTCTTCCACATTGACATGCTTGAAGGAGCGTCCCAGCAAATCATCGAAACTGGCGGGGGCTTCTTTACCAAGGATCGGAAGAAATCCCTTTCGGCGAGCCCTTGGTGTTGATGCAGTCTGGCCCAATTGTTGTTTTGGTCTTTGACAATGATTTAAGTTTGGTTGAGCGAATTTGGTTTAAAGTCCTGGTCGGGGACTGGGCATGAAACCCTGGTGAGTGAAGCCAGGTCCTAGCTTGGAAGCTAGGTTGAAATCCCGGTGAGTGAAGCCGGGTCCTGGTGAGTGAAGCCGGGTGTTGAAAAGTCCTAATTCAGAAGAGGTGGGTGAAAAGTCCTAGCTTGGAGGGCTAGGTGAAAAGTCCTAGCTTGGAGGGCTAGGTGAAAAGTCCTAACTTGGAGGGTTAGGTGAAAAGTCCCATCTTGGAGAGTTAGGTGAAAAAGTCCTGGCTTGGAGGGTCAGGTGCCTAGCTTGGAGGGCTAGGTTGGATGAAGGTCTAACTCGAAGGGGTTGGGTGAAAAGTCCTAGCTTGGAGGGCTAGGTGAAAAGTCCTAGCTTGGAGGGCTAGGTGAAAAGTCCTAACTTGGAGGGTTAGGTGCAAATTCCCAACTTGGAGAGTTAGATTGAAAAATCCTTAGCTTGGAGGGCTAAGGTGAATGAAATCCTAGCTTGGAAGGCTAGGTCTGCGTCCCTGGATCGGTCTGGTGACCGATCAGGGAGTTGGCACGCTGCTCCTTCGTGGATCGGTCTGGTGACCGATCCAGCGATGTCTGATCGGTCTGGTGACCGATCAGGGAGTGTGTGTTTCACTCACTGCACAGCTCCTGATCGGTCTGGTGACCGATCAGGGAGCGAACAGTGAGTTGAGATCCCCTGCTGATCTGCTCCTGATCGGTCTGATGACCGATCAGGGATACTGCTCAGATCGGTCTAGTGAACGATCATTTGTCGCAAGGTTCTCACTATCACCGATCAGGATGACTCCTGATTGGTCTGGAAGCAGCCTGATTGGTCTGGTGACCGATCAGGCAGGAGCCTGATTGGTCTGGGGACCAATCAGGAGTGTGCAGAAGACTTCTGGATCGGTCTGGTGACCGATCAGGGTCCTTCCTGATCGGTCTGGTGACCGATCAGGCGCAGAACTTTAATTCAAATATGTTGTCAGAAGCTCTGATCGCGTCTGTTTTCACTGCCGATTCTCTGATACATTGTCGATTCTTGTTGATATGCATTGCTAAGCTTCTATTGGAGTGTGCAGGCTTTACAGGGATGATTCAAACATTGGAGGAGAGTCAATGGGAGGCTTTCCTTGGAGCAGGTTTGGCTGTTTCCTTGTTTCAGGTCTCAATGACGTCTGGAGAGCAGCTGACAACTGACGGAGGCTCAGCTGGAGAGGGTATTCAGTGGACTGAGTGCTCAGGGAGTCAGGGGGTCAGGCTGTGGCTTCAGTGGATGCTGATGGAGAGCCTGGTGATGGGAGCAGATGCTTAAGACGAGGCTAGAAGCAGAGGAGCGACAACGGGAAAACAGACAGGAACTTGAGGAGTTCGGTTGGGCTGTGTGTTGTGCTCTCTGTTGCTTGGTGCTTGAGCGTTCTTGTTTCATCTTTGTGAGCTATCCTTCTCTTAGTCTCGTGAGCTTATCTTGTATCCTATTGAGACGCTTGTGGAGAGGTTTCTCCACCGAGAAGGAGGCGCTGTTTTATCCGGGTCACCGGGGCTTGATCTGTCGACGATCAAGGGATCGCCCACCTTACGGGCATGCCAAGGAGTAGGAGCAAGTTATCCCCGAACCTTGTATATCGCTGTGTCGTCTGGTTTGCTTTCTTTGTTTTGATTCCTGTTCTTCATTTCTGTTTCTGCATTGTGTCTTCCGCTGCCTAATCTCTAAGTGCAGAAAACTTGAAAAGAAGATAAAGATTTGTGTTTGGCTATATTCACCCCCCCTCTATAGCCATCTCGTCACCAACAAGTGGTATCAGAGCTTGGGGCTCTGGTTACGGCTTAACATCTGAGAGCTTACAACAAGATGGCTGGAAGAGAAGGATTGAGCACAAACCGACCTCCATTCCTCGACGGCACTGATTTTCCATATTGGAGGTCAAGGATGGAGTTCTATCTCAAAACCAACATGAGCTTGTGGTTCTCTGTCAAGGAGGGGTTTTCCCTTCCAAAGGATAATGAAGGAAAGGAGCTTGAGTTTTCCGAGTGGTCGGCTGAGCAAATCCGGAAGGGGGAAGCCAATGCCAAAGCTATTGTCACCTTGCAATGTGGGATGACGAAGGAGGAGTTGATCAAGGTGGGTCCTTTTACAAGTGCTAAGGATCTTTGGAACAAAATTATTGAGCTCCACGAAGGAACTCAAGACACCCGAATAGCCAAGAAGGACCTCCTTCACAGTCAACTCCAAAATCTATCCATGGAAGAAAATGAAAAGGTAAGTGAACTCCATGGAAGATTCAAAGAGATCCTCAATGGCCTCCACTCCATCAATGAAAAGGTAGAAAATCGGGATCTAGTAAGGTTAGTTCTAAAAGCTTTTCCAAGGAATACATTGTGGTCATCCATGGTGGATGCCTACAAGGTTTCCAAGGATCTTTCTTTAGTTAAGTTAGAAGATCTATTTTGTGAAATGGAACTACATGAGATCTCTAACCAAAGACCAAAGGAGAAAGGGTTGGCTTTTGTGGCATGTGACAGGAAGAAGAAGAAGGAGAAGGAGGAGGAAAAGAACCACTGTCATGTGGCTCTCGTAGCCTTAGAAGAATCATCCAATGAGAGCAGTGATGAATCAAGTGACTCCTCAACCGCGCCTTCATCATCTTCGGATGATGAAGAGGTAATTTCTCCCGAGCTAGATAAGTGCTATAGAGCAATAGCTTGCTTGACAAACATGCTCAAAAGGTCTAAGAACAAGATTAAATCCTTGAGATTAGAGGTAGAAAAATTGAAAACCTCTAAGGATGAGGATGCTAATAATTTTCATGATGACTTGCATGTTAAGACCCTTGAAAATGAAAATAAGGACTTGAAGAGCGAAGTTGAAAACCTCAAAAATATTCTTGAGAAGTTTTCAACAAGCTCTAAAACATTAGATATGATACTCAACTCACAAAGGGCGATGTACAACAAGGTTGGTTTGGGTTATCAACCTAAAGAACCTAGTGTCATATCTTTAATGTCAAGAACCTATTTTAGATCATCAAATGATTCTAAGGTTCGAAAAGTCAAAAAGAAATTGACTAAGGCATGAGTGTCAAAGTCATTCATTGTAGACTCTTTAGGTCCCAAAATTTGGGTACCTAAAACTTCTATCTTTAGAATTGTATAAGCAGTATTTGAGGGGGAGCATCTATCAACATGGGAGGTTGATATTTGGTGCTCCAAACCCATGACCAAAAGAAAAAATTGTCAATCACATGATTGGTTATGGAAAATTCAAATTCAATGCTTTGAGCTCCATTGTTTTAGATCTTATGACAATATAATCCCTTGGCTAGTGATTTTTATGATATTCATGTGTTAAAATACTTAGTCATGGTATAATCTACTTTAGTGTTTAAGTTCTTCCATGATCAAGTATGCCATGATTTTCTTGTATGTATTATGCCAACATGAAGAACACATGGTTTGTGAAAATCACTATGAAAATCTCACAATACATGATTAGACAAAGAACATGAGTTTAAGGCCTAGGCTTAAGCTTTTCTTATTATTTTGGAGATGAACCTAGATGAGTATGCCATGACTTTGGTGTTTGGATGATTAACATTAATCTATGACATGCCCATTTTGATTAAGAACAATATCAACACATAGCTTAAATTGATCATGATGTCAAATAAGCATGTTTTGGAATTTTGATCATCCATTGGAATTGGCACAAACCTAATTTTGGTTAAGAACAACATGATCACATAGGTTATGATATTTTAAGTTCCATGACTTGTTTGATTTCCCACTGATCATGCCTTGGCACACATAGACTTCATTCATGTATTGATGTTGATAAATAGCAAAATGCATCCATGCTATCTATGATTATAAACCTTTTGTTCAAATAATGGTATGCATACCTGTCTTGGAATTTTGATACAAACATGTTTTGACATTCAAGTTCATGCTTAGAGCATACTTATCATGCTTTGACATAAATCTGTTTTGAAAACTCAAGATCATGCCAAGAACATGCTTAGAACATAATTGATCAGTCAACCTAGTGATGGTATATTGATCCATGGAAATTCTTAATGCTTGATATGAAATGAAGCTTAGTTAAGAGACCCAAATCAGATTGCTTGTTTTGATTAAATGATTTATGGTTAATGAAACTCATTTAGGGAGTAAATCTGATTGTATTAGGGATTAGAGTGATTAAGAGTTGAAACGAACTTGTTTCTGAAACTGATCAGTTTCAGAAACCATTCTGTATCATCCCTGATCGGTCCACCGACCGATCAGGGGTGCTTCTGATCGGTCTGGTGACCGATCAAACCAACTCTGATCAAGGAACTCCCAGATCATTCCAAATTGATCCAAAACCTCCTCAAGCCAATCTCTTCTCATTGTATCAGTGTAATGATCATACCACACACAAATCTGATACAAACCAAGTACAATTCAAACATACTTGATCATCCATTAGTACAAACCTGGTACTAAGGGAGCACAAAATTGTTCAAGTAATACAAACCTGGTACTTAATAGTGATTTGATACAAACCTATGTTGGAATGTTCAAATTCATAAGAAAGGGTTTGTTGAGTCATGACTCTTGTTCTTAATGTCGTGTTTCAGAAATTTTTCTGAAATGACAAATATCAATAGAGTCCTCTCTCCTATTATGGGATGCAAATTGTTAATGCAGTCTGATCAGGAACGTATCAAAGTTTTCGAAATTTTTCTGAAATCTGATCGCTCCCTAGACTAATCAGATATCCTTCTGTATCACGTAATCAACAGACCTGGTTGGTCACGGAGACCAATCAGGACTATGTGTCAGATACAGATGCATTCCTTACTTGTCATGTGAAGCATATACGTATTTGACCATGATATACTTCTGTATATGTCTTCACATGAAATTTCGAATGTTAATGCAGTCTCATCTTGAATGAATCAGAATTACAGAAATTTTTCTGAAAACTGATTGTTCATAGATACATCAGAAATTTTTCTGTATCGATCATCAGTCTGATGGAACTGCGATAATTATTGTCATATGATGCATATACATTGTTGCCATGATACATTTATGGTATATGCCTATCATATGCAATTCAAAAATCATCCTTTGACTTACTTGTCATATGAAACATATACATGCTTAACCATGATATTATTCTGTATATGTTTTCATGTGCGATTCAAAAAAATTACCTTTGATTATTTTGGGTTTGGGGAAAGACCCTTGGTTGAGGGGGAGTTTGATGTTTAAACTTAATAACCATACCCTTTTCGATGTTTGACAAAGGGGGAGAAAATGGCTGATTAAGTTTATGGTTATTATAGGAGGAGGATCATGATTCCCCTATGAGAATTGAACGGACTTCAATTAATTGATACCTAAACTTAAATCGGGTTGTCAAACAACAAAAAGGGGGAGATTATTGATGCAGTCTGGCCCGGTTGTTGTTTTGGTGTTTGACAATGATTTAAGTTTGGTTGAGCGAATTTGGTTTAAAGTCCTGGTCGGGGACTGGGCATGAAACCCTGGTGAGTGAAGCCAGGTCCTAGCTTGGAAGCTAGGTTGAAATCCCGGTGAGTGAAGCCGGGTCCTGGTGAGTGAAGCCAGGTGTTGGAAATCCCGGTGAGTGAAACCGGGTCCTGGTGAGTGAAGCCAGGTGTTGAAAAGTCCTAATTCGGAAGAGGTGGGTGAAAAGTCCTAGCTTGGAGGGCTAGGTGAAAAGTCCTAGCTTGGAGGGCTAGGTGAAAAGTCCTAACTTGGAGGGTTAGGTGAAAAGTCCCATCTTAGAGAGTTAGGTGAAAAAGTCCTGGCTTGGAGGGTCAGGTGCCTAGCTTGGAGGGCTAGGTTGGATGAAGGTCTAACTCGAAGGGGTTGGGTGAAAAACCCTAGCTTGGAGGGCTAGGTGAAAAGTCCTAGCTTGGTGGGCTAGGTGAAAAGTCCTAACTTGGAGGGTTAGGTGCAAATTCCCAACTTGGAGAGTTAGATTGAAAAATCCTTAGCTTGGAGGGCTAAGGTGAATGAAATCCTAGCTTGGAAGGCTAGGTTTGCGTCCCTGGATCGGTTTGGTGACCGATCAGGGAGTTGGCACGCTGCTCCTTCGTGGATCGGTCTGGTGACCGATCCAGCGATGTCTGATCGGTCTGGTGACCGATCAGGGAGTGTGTGTTTCACTCACTGCACAGCTCCTGATCGATCTGGTGACCGATCAGGGAGCGAACAGTGAGTTGAGTTCCCCTGCTGATCTGCTCCTGATCGGTCTGGTGACCGATCAGGGATACTGCTCAGATCGGTCTAGTGAACGATCATTTGTCGCAAGGTTCTCACTATCACCGATCAGGATGACTCCTGATTGGTCTGGAAGCAGCCTGATTGGTCTGGTGACCGATCAGGCTGGAGCCTGATTGGTCTGGGGACCAATCAGGAGTGTGCAGAAGACTTCTGGATCGGTCTGGTGACCGATCAGGGTCCTTCCTGATCGGTCTGGTGACTGATCAGGCACAGAACTTTAATTCAAATATGTTGTCAGAAGCTCTGATCGCGTCTGTTTTCACTGCCGATTCTCTGATACATTGTCGATTCTTGTTGATATGCATTGCTAAGCTTCTATTGGAGTGTGCAGGCTTTACAGGGATGATTCAAACATTGGAGGAGAGTCAATGGGAGGCTTTCCTTGGAGCAGGTTTGGCTGTTTCCTTATTTCAGGTCTCAACGGCGTCTGGAGAGCAGCTGACAACTGACGGAGGCTCAGCTGGAGAGGGTCTTCAGTGGACTGAGTGCTCAGGGAGTCAGGGGGTCAGGCTGTGGCTTCAGTGGATGCTGATGGAGAGCCTGGTGATGGGAGCAGATGCTTAAGACGAGGCTAGAAGCAGAGGAGCGACAACGGGAAAACAGACAGGAACTTGAGGAGTTCGGTTGGGCTGTGTGTTGTGCTCTCTGTTGCTTGGTGCTTGAGCGTTCTTGTTTCATCTTTGTGAGCTATCCTTCTCTTAGTCTCGTGAGCTTATCTTGTATCCTATTGAGACGCTTGTGGAGAGGTTTCTCCACCGAGAAGGAGGCGCTGTTTTATCCGGGTCACCGGGGCTTGATCTGCCGACGATCAAGGGATCGCCCACCTTACGAGCACGCCAAGGAGTAGGGGCAAGTTATCCCCGAACCTTGTATATCGCTGTGTCGTCTGGTTTGCTTTCTTTGTTTTGATTCCTGTTCTTCATTTCTGTTTCTGCATTGTGTCTTCCGCTGCCTAATCTCTAAGTGCAGAAAACTTGAAAAGAAGATAAAGATTTGTGTTTGGCTATATTCACCCCCCCCTCTATAGCCATCTCGTCACCAACACTTGGGTACAGGCACTGACGAGTATCTCTGATGTTACGCTGGGCACGTCTTGCGCCACCCGGTTGAACCTCTGGATATACTCCTTGAGTGGTTCCTTAGGCTTCTTCTTGAGGGTGAATAGATTAAGTGTCGTCTTCTGGTAGCGATGGTTGCTCGCGGAATGGTGAAGGAAGGCTATCCTGAACTCCGCGAAGGAGTTGATGGAACCTTGTGGCAGCCTCTGAAACCACCGCTGAGCTGCTCTGAACAGGGTGTTTAAGAACACCCGGCACTTCACACCGTCAGTATACTGGTGCAGGAGTGCAGCATTCTCAAATTTGCAGACGTGATATTCCGGATCCGTCTTCCCATCATAATCGGGGATCCCCGACCCGTGGAACTGCTTTGGCATGGGGTCCTCGATGATTTCGGATGAGAAAGGTGTAGAGGGAACCTTATGGGAGGTCTTGGGTTCATCCCTCTTCCCCTGTCCCTCTCCTTGTCTCTGGGTGCTGGAGGCCATCGAGTGGGTCTTCTCAATGTCTCTGGGAGATTCTCTTTGGGGGCCTGGGGCTGCTCCGCCCCATCGCCCCACCGGGGTGACGGATCTCCGTGAATGATAGACGGAGACTCTGGGGATCTCCCCCCTGGCAGGATCCCCTTGTTGCGAGGCAGCTTGTTCGACTTGGTGTTGCTCCAGCGCCTCTTTAATGGCGTTGGCTACCAGGCGATCGAGTTCCTCCCTTGTGAGGACAAGGGGTTGTCCCTCTGGTCCTACCATCGGTGCTCCTTCAGGTGCTTTGCTAGTTTCCTACAGACTGTGCCAAATTTGTTCCGGAAGGAATCGTCGTCGATGACCAGTCACCAAGGTTTTGCCCCTATAGAAGTCTCTGTGGAGGGGAGGAACTCTTTTTCCTGCGAGATTAATACGAGCGTTAGGGGACACGCTGGAAGTTATCCGGCGGAGTCCACTCCGACGCTCAAGTCAGGATCTTGATGGAGAATGAAGACAACTGGGAAGAAGGAAAATACTAAGTAAAGACAGTGCCTAACTCCCCTTACCGGAGGGGCTGAGCTACCTTTTACATCGATGGAGGTGGACTAGGCATGCTCCCTCGATCTGTGCCACGTCTCCGCGACTTGAGCCACGTTGCCCCCCTCTTTCAGCGGTTACTGGATAACTTTTGAAACGGTCTGCGCCATTATTACGCTTCGACCCGTTGCGATATTTAAGGGTCGTGATGACTCCTTATAACGGGGATGTTTATCCGTAAACAAGGAACGGGGGTCAGTACTTGAGGTCGGTCATCACTGGGGCTCCGCCTCCCGAGGTGATCTCGGGTCTTTTGGCCCGGGCGAGCGCAAGCTCTTGCAAATCCCGAGGTGCTCTCGGGGCCCCACCCCTCGGGGTGACCCCGGGGGAGTCTTCTAGCTGAGCCTCCCATGCGTGTGCCCCCAAAGGGGGGTCCCGAGGCCCGGGTTGTTTCGATCTGATGTGCCACGCCACGCAGCTTTTTCATCCCCCGTGCTTGCCCCCGGGCTATTCAACCCTATCACAAACTAATATTTCTGAAACACAATAGCCTACTAGTATTAATTTAAAACTTACAAAAGCACAATTTTATTAAAAGAACGGATGAAACATCCACGAGATCCTTAAGTTCCACACAGGAACTTGAGAATTATTTTACGACTTCTTTTGATTTTAATGAAGTAGATAGCGAAGATTTCAATATCTTAAAGTGGTGGTCACAAAAGGCTCAAAGCTTTCTTGTTCTCTCCGTGATTGCAAAAGAAATTTTAGCTTGTCCAATGTCAACTGTTGCTGTGGAGCAGATGTGTAGTGCTAACGGTAACATATTAAATGAATGGCGATCAACTATGTCTCCCGACTCATTGGAAGGTCAAACATTACTAGACGATTAGACTAGAGCCGAGAGAAGAATCCAAGGAATGCAACTTTCAGAAGATGAAGTCGAAGAATTTGATACCTAAGGAACGAATACAACGGGAACGGGAGGAAATGGAAGTGAATGATGAAAATTGTAAAAGGGTAAAAACGTAAAAGAACTACGTGGGCTTTGATTCCCCTACACTCTAAGGGGATACGTATGCAACTTAAATAAGTGCAAGCCCTTTTTTAAATAAATTTTATATTTTATATTTTAATTTTTTTAATATAATAATCTCGAACTGTGGCGAACCGTGAACCGAACCGTGAACTGGCGGCTCCGAACCGTGAACCATAACCGTCTTAGGCGGTTAAGGTTAAGGGTCGACCTCCCACGAACTGTCGAACCGACGATTCCGAACTGTCGAACCGTCGGTTCCGAACTATGGTCAGGTCTACATGTGGTCCTTTGTTTGAGGGGGGAATTGTTGGGGTTGCAAGTTTGCAAACATAGTCCTACATTAAAAACACATGGGAAAGATCATAGGCTTATATGAGAAAGATATCTCTATTGGTATAAGGCCTTTTGGGGAAAGCTTAAGAGTAAAATCATGAGAACTTAGGTCCAAAGTGTACAATATCATACTATTATGGAGATATCTAAATTCTTTTTGGTCATAACAGAATATCTATAAATTTTCAAATATGATTTTACATGATGAAATTTATTTCACTATTGATGGCTTCTATCCAAAAGGGAGCCTTGGCACTTGATAAGACTTCGCATATTGTCCTTGGTTTATTTTTCAATATATAAGTTATGAAATTAGGAGTAAATGATTTTACTATTTTGGCTATCTTACTATGTCTCATTTCTTTATTCTTTCCAAGATTGTCCATGTTCCGGAAGGAATCGACGTCGACGGTCCGTTACCAGGGTTCAATCCATCGGGATGACGACGACAGAGGAAAAGCTCCTGTCCTGCGAGATTAACACGAGTGTTAATGGGAACACACCGGAGGTAATCCGGCGGAGCCCACTCCGATGCTCGAGTCAGTGCCTCAGTATAGGAGATAGCAGAAAACAAGGAGAATGTGTAAGTTATAGAGTGCGTAACCCCTTCACCGGAGGGGTTGGAGTACCTTTTATACCTGAGGCGACAGTCACACTTGTCCCCACGTTCTACTCCACGTCCTCCCCATCTTCGTTTACTGGATAACCCTTGTAACAGTCGTCGCAGCCATTAAATCTAGACCGTTGTGATGATGAAGGTGTTAATAGCTGTGTATTACGGGTCATGATTATCTTGTAATTATTGGTGATTATTATGCATAGATCCGAAGAGAGGGACCGTTACTTGAGGCCGAGTGCTTCTTGGGCTCCGCTACCCCGAGGGGATCTCGGGGTCTTTTGGCCTGAGGGGGGGTCCGGGTGATTACCCTCCTGAGGTGATCTCGTAGACTTGATCTCCCGAGGTGATCTCAGGCGTGTGTCCTTCTGGAGCGATCTTCAAGAGTATGTCTGCCCGAGTTGGTCTTAGGACTCCACTTCTCGAGGTGATCTCTAGCGACCTGACCTCCCGAGGTGATCCCGGGCGTGTGTCCTCCCGGGTAGGTCGCCAAAGTATTCTTAGCCCGAGGTGGTCTCGGGAATCCACCTCCCGAGGGGGTCTCGGGAGTCAAGGAGAGAGAGTCGTCCAGACTCGGTAGATCTTGCCACATAGCTTCTTAAGTCACGTATCAGCCACGGGGTGCTCAACCCCATCAATCCATATTCACAGTTTCATGAGATCTTTTATTTGAACGTTCTTCTTTCCTCTCTTTGCAAGGAAAGATATTTTTAAAAAATATAGCATTCCTCGATTCTTTATATTGTTGTTCCAACATGTATATCAAGAATTGTTAATTTGTGTACCAAAAATAGATATGCACTATTATTATTGGCATGTCCAATAAAAATATAATTGATTGTTTTTGGTCGTATCTTAATTTGCTTTGGCTTAGGCATTTTCACCTTAGCCAAAACACCTCACTTTTTCATATATTTATAAAAACACTTATGACCTTTCCATAACTCATAAAGAGTTTTATCTTTCTTTTTTTTATGAGAATTTTTTTTGAGAATATGGTTTCCAATAAAATGGCTTCCCCTCACAAATTCTTGGATAAGCCTAAACTTATCAAATCATAGTATTCATTAATTCTTTGAGAGTTTAATTTTTATATTCGATAATCTTATTTGATTGATGAGAGTAAGGAGCTATCGTTTAATAAATAATGCCATATTCTGCAAAAAATTTATCAAATGGACCATCATATTCTCCTCCTCGACCACTTTGAATTCTTTTAATTCGTTGACCAATTTGATGTTGGTGTAATCTTCGTTAGGTCAGGGTTGACCTAGTTGACTAGGCTCAGGTGAGCTTGAGTTTCGATATTTGACAATGATGTTTGAACATTGTGTTAGTCAAGTGGGTCAAGGTTGACTGAAGACTTGACTGGGAAAAAGTCCTAGTGGGACTAGGTGAAGTCCAGGTGGATCAGAGAGATCGCACGCTGGCATAGGAAACACCCTAGTAGGACTAGGTGAAGTCCAGGTGGATCGGGGAAATAACACGTTGGCACGGGAAAAGCCATAGTGGGGCTAGGCACACTTAGTAGGACTAGGTGAAGTCCAGGTGGCTCGGAGAGATCACACGCTGGCACGGGAAAAGTCTTAGTGAGACTAGGTGAAGTCCATGTAGAACGGGGAGATCGCACGTTGACAAGGTGGAAGTCTACCGAGAGACTAGACATAACTCGAGGGTTAGACAAACCTGGTTGGGAACTAGGTTAAGCCCTGGTTGGGAACTAGGTTAAGCCCTAGTTGGGAACTAGGCAAGGGAAAATCCAAGTCGATCAAAAGTTTGATCGGACACTCGGTAAGGAAGTCCTAACAGGTCACGGTTGACCGAGGTTAGGCAAGAGAATCCTAGACTTGTGCACACAAGTTAGGATTGGGGCCAATCGATTAAGTAATCGATTGTTGTTGATTTCTCGCAAATAGAAGCTCTCTTAATCGATTGGGTGATCGATTAAGGAGGGAATGAATCGATTGCATAATCGATTGGGAGAATTGGGTTGCGAGAACAGAAACAGACTTAATCGATTAGGTGGTTGATTTAGCCTCTTCTTGATCGATTGAGCAATCGATTAAGAAGGGTGTTAATCGATTGGTCAATCAATCACAGTGGAATTACGTGAGAGCATAGGGAGGTGCCGAAACGATTCAACAATCAATTAAGATCATCTTAATCGATTGGCTAATCGATTAAGCTTCAAAAAAAATAGTCGTTGAACGGCTAAGTCTGGTGTGGTAATCGATTGGGTAATTAATTAGGAAACCCTAGATCACAAGTATATAAGGTTTTCATGCAGGTTGAAGCGGCATTCCTTCGTGCATATCTTCAAGCTCTTTGACGATTCTTCTCCTCCTTCGCCAGTTCATAGCAAGTGTTGGTGTACTTCAAGAGGCATTTTCCAATCAAGAAGAAGAAGAAAACAAGACAAGCAAGGATCTAAGTGTGCAAATCTTGTAAGATTTATTTTGTATTTGCTTGAGTTTCTTGTTGTATCTTCTTGTAAGAGGTTTCTTCAGCTCAAGAAGGAAATCTTTCATAGCGATGAGAGAGTAAGGAAGAGCATATCCTTGGTTTCTTCAGCTCAAGAAGGATGTTTCTTGTTTACCATTACTCAACACTAAGAAAAATTATTTCCGATTATGTGACTTCCGATGGGGAAGTACACACGCTCTTCAATAATTTCTATATTCTTTTCTGACCTAGTGATCCGCAGAATAAGCCCATCCGATGGGGAGGAAGGTACTCAGAGCCGACGCGCAGACTTATTCACCTCACTTATCAGATTGTAATGGAGGTCATGGGACCCTTAGGGTCTCTCTCCCACTTAGTTATTTGCGTTTGAGGTTTTTCACATGCACACACACAACAAGCACATAAACCAAATAATAGAGCTATGGAAAAAAATCCTAGATTTGTCCAACTATTATGACCTTGGTCTCCAATGCGCCTCCAGTCGTGTCATTACCTCGTCCACTCCATCCTGTCCATGCGCAAGCCACCATGAAGGATTCCCCGAGCCGAGATGACTAGCTTACTTATTTATATTCATTGATCCTATACTCCACGAAGGAGTGTACATGTCATCTAGATCAAAAGTAAATAGAAAGCTTGGCTAAACAAGTGGCATATTTAATTACAAAAATTAAATAACTTATCTAGTCTCGTCAACCCCGATGATTCAATTAATTTTACATCAAACACAATCAATCTCATACAAACAACACAATTGTCATAATAATTGGAATCTAGTGCCTGCAACACTAAGTTAGCCTACGCACATCCAAATATTATCCATCAAAACAATGTACATGCTAATGTGCAGAAAAATAACCGAATCCTAAACACACAAAACAGGAAACCTCGCTCTGATACCAATTGTTGGTATGACTTGGCGGTTTCCAAGACAACCATGGGGTCGTATCTGAGAGACCTCTCTATGGCTACGGATTAAAAATTTAATCTGAATAGAGAGCTGTCCCTCTAACGATTGACTCGTCGTCGTGTTAATTAATCCAAGTTATAACTTAGCCAAAACCGAGGTTAAGGCCTTGTAACTTTCCGGATTAATTAACCACGGAAAAGACGACGATTTGGATTGCTGGTTTTTGTGTTTATCTTCGGGGTCCAGTTAATTAATTATTGTCTATGATTACGAATCAAAATAATTAACTAACATGCATGAAATGATGAGACAAAGCATAATGTCACAAATAAAACATAGCAAAATAAAACTGGAGCTCGGGAGAGTTATACCTCGTCGTTTACCTCGCAGTCTTCTACCTTATGACCCTTCCCTCTCGGACGTCATGTGAGCGATGATCTACCAAGTTGTGGAGTCACTAAGGCACTTGAATCAATCCTTCCTTTCTTCCTTACCTTGCGCCAAGACACCAAACCCTAGGGCTAGGGTTTGGCTCTCCGCCGGTGACCCTTCAAGGAGATCAAGATGAAGCTGAGAAGAGGAGCTCTTCTTCTTCACCTCAGCCCACGTCAACCTCTGCCTTCCCTTCCTATCTCACGGCCAAGAGCTCGCAAGGATCCGGGCTCTCCACTTTTCCGGTGACAAACACCAAAAGTGAAGCCCTTCCTTGCCGGCACGCCACCCTCCTTCCTCCTTGCTTCCGTGCGCCACAAAAAGAGAAGGGAGCTTCTCCTTTGTCCTGTGTACGTCCGCAGCAAGGTATGCTGAAGAAGAGAATGGAAGAAAGTGAGAACAGCAAGTTCTCTTCTCCTCCACCGCCGACAACCCTTCAATCTCCCTTGCGCCGCTGAGTTTTCTTCCTGCCTCCTTGTCGCACGCCACCAAGGGTTGAATCCGAGTTCTCCCTTTTCCGGTGATCGGTTACGACCTTGCGGATGCAAAGAAAACAAAAGAAGAAGAGGAGGTGGTCCTCTTCTTCACACTGCCACCGACGCCCTAGGATTGGAGATATGAGAGCTTGTAAAGAGAGAGAGAGAGAGAGGTTATATATATATATATGGGATTAATTGGAAAATATTCCAATTGATTATGGATTGATTCCAAAATTAATCAGAGACTAATTCCTTAATTAATCAGAGATTAATTCCTTAATTAACCAGATATTAATTTCTTAATTAATCATAGATTAATTTCTTAATTAATCAGCCTTGTATCATGAATCCTGTGTGTAGGACCGGTGCCGTCGATAGAGGGGGGGGGTGAATATCGATCGTTGAAATCTTTTGTTAAACTTCGTTAATCTTTCGAGAGTTCTAAAATCAAAGTTAGTAGCACAGCGGAAAATAAAATAGAAAGCAGGACAGGGACACAGCGGGATTTATTTACTTGGTTCCCAACCCCCCAGGGTCAGTACGTCCAAAGCCTATGTACTCGGCGTGAGTCCACTATTGGTCTCCTTTCTGGAATTTCCGGAGGCAGAGAAAACCCATCTTACAGTGTACAATTACAAGCACAAGTACAGAAAATTAAGTACGGAAATAATAAATACAAACCGAACAAAAACAGAGTTGAAGCTCGGCCGATCTGGACCTCCGAAGTGCCGCGCACTTCCTCCTGGAGCCTCCCGGTCGTAGAGCCTCATCTTTAGTGCGTTGTTGTCAGTCAGAGTGATCAGAATGACACTTGGCAGTTGTTGTTGAAGCAGAGGGGTTGAAGCCCCTTATATAGGCCTCCTGGGGGCGCCCTGGACGCTGGGGGCGCCCCGATAAACTTGGTCAAACTTTATCCCCGCGTCGACCTCGCCGCAGCTGATAAAACCTTTGACCAGAGCGCCCTGGACCTCCCGGGCGCCCTCATGAGGGCTTATCTGTGTTTCAGGCTTGAAACTGCAAATACAACTTTGAACCAGGGCGCCCCGAACGTTCCGGGCGCCCCGCTTGACACCTATTCTGCTTACCAAACAAGACTGTCATTTTTTGCTTTAGCTTGGGCGCCCCCAACACTGGGGGCGCCCTGGATGCATGGGGGCGCCCCTAACACTGGGGGAGCCCTGCTTCAGGGCCTCCAGCAGGTTGCTTTGTCTTCCAATATTGGTACCTGCAAGATACACAAACACAAAGCACATATACATATAATATTAGCCTTAAGGACTTGGTTCGGACTTTGGATCTCCACGAAACCCTAGGTCGAACCGGCGCAAGTTCCCACCCCCGAGAATGTGCCTTTCACCTACTTCTTTCAAGAGCCGGTTGCCACCCAGTCCTTCGGGTGGACTTTTGCTTAGCCTCCCATTACTCCGGATCTCGAGACGCCCAAACCCTGACCCGTCACTACTCCTGTCCTTAGTCATCGCTCAGCTAAGTTGCTCAGTCCCTTGGACCAAGACTTCATTACCTAGCAGTCCTTCGCCAGGTGCCTAGCAGTCCTTCGCCAGGTGCCTTGCAGTCCTTCGCCAGGTCTTCATTCCCTAGCAGTCCTTCTCCAGGTGCCTAGCAGCCCTTCGCTAGGTCTTCAATGCCTAGCATCCCTTCGCTAGGTCTTTAATGCCTAGCAGCCCTTCGCTAGGTGCCTAGCAGCCCTTTGCTAGGTCTTAGAGTTTCGATACCTAGCAGCCCTTCGCTAGGTGCCTAGCAGCCCTTCGCTAGGTCTTAGAGTTTTGATACCTAGCAGCCCTTCACTAGGTGCCTAGCAACCCTTCGCTAGGTGCCTAGCAGCCCTTCGCTAGGTCTTAGAGTTTCGATACCTAGCAGCCCTTCGCTAGGTGCCTAGCAGCCCTTCGCTAGGTGCCTAGCAGCCCTTCGCTAGGTCTTAGAGTTTCGATACCTAGCAGCCCTTCGCTAGGTGCCTAGCAGCCCTTCGCTAGGTCTTAGTGTTTTGATACCTAGCAGCCCTTCGCTAGATGCCTAGGTTAACTAGGACTTTTCTTCAACTTAGGTTACTTCTCCTTTGCTCCCCTTTGTTTGTTCAATGTATCACTGACTTAAGTGTATTGTCAAACATTAAAACACTTAAAGGAGAACATCATTGATGCAACTTGCACCAACAATCTCCCCCTTTTTTATGTTTGACAATAACTTAAGTTAGATTGGTTTAAGGGGCTAACTTACCATCCTTGGGATAAAAAAAGGAAAAAATGATATAAGTTTTGAAACTACATTTTTGATTTTTTTTTGGAGAAAATTTTTCTAACTTAAGCACACCTCTCCCCCTTTGTCATACATAAAAAAAACACAAGAAAATACTTGTACCAACAATTTGGTTCTTTTTTAAAGTACTTAGTGCAAAATTTTTGAAAGCATTGTATTTTGAATGGTTGCATTTTTTTTTAAAATGCATATTTTGAAAAAGATGCTATGTGCTTTGAAAAGTACAAGTACTTTGAAAATTATTATGATAAAAAAAATGTAAGTACTTTTGTAATTTTTGAAAAATATAAGTACTTTTGGAAAATGCATAATTTTTGAAAGAATGCTATTTAGGAAAATATAAATATTAGTACTAACTATTTTTGAAAAAGATGAGACTTTGAAAAATATAAGTAATTTTTGAAACATAATATTTTACTTGACTAGGTTTCTTTTTCAGTCTGACACAATCCTAGGAAACCTTGTTAACCACAAGAACATTTTCCTAAGTGTCCTGAAAATTCTTCAAACTCAAGTAAATATTAACATAATTTTGCCAAAAAAAATGATAGTACTTTTGAAAATATATGCTAGTGCATTTTGAAAAATGTGTGAACTTTTGAAGACCCAATATGTAAAATACGGTAATTCGAAAATCCGGATCAGAAATTTTTTTTTTTTTTGGAATATTTCCGGATAGAGTCTAGGGTTTTCGGCCCTACGGGTGGAGCCAAGGGGCTTTATTGCAAAAAACTTAAAACTTATCAAGGGTTTACGGGTAAACTCTTAAATTTCGAAAGGGGTAAATAATCTAATCCTAGAAATTTATTGAGGAGAATTATATTAAATATGAGTCAAATGGCTAAAACCCTTAATCTAAGGGTAGGATTAAAAAAATTCTAAAAGTTGAGGGGCCTTTTTGTAAAAAGCCCCTCACCTTAAACCCCTCGCGTGCCCTAGCCACAACAGCCAAAGCCGCTGCCACCCCGACTCTTCTCCTTTTTCCCCCTTCGTGTGCCCTAGCCGCAGCCAACGCACGCCGACCTTCTTCGTTTCTCTCTTCATAGCCGAACCCTAACCCGATGCCACTCTCCTCTCTATGCCGCTTGAGACGCCAGAGCTCGGATCCATCGCCGACCACTCTCGCCGATCTTCCGATCGCCTGGAGCATCAACTTGGTGACGCCTATGACTGCAGCCTTCATTCGGGATTCGTTGAAGTTTGGAGTGGTTGATCTATTTCTCTACTGGGATCGCTGGATCATTGGAGCCCAACCTACCCATTTCCCCTTGCAGATTTGATGCAAGGGTGATGGCTCGCGATTGATCAAATCCTAGGTAAGGTGTTGTTCATTAAGGCATTTTGATATGATTATGGTGATAGCTAGATCTGGTTCCTGGCATGGTTTTGGTTTTGAATCGGTTTTATGTTTTGATAATAATTTGGTATTCATCAGTTGATGTTTTGTCTAGCAGATTGGTGGGTGACGGGATTTAATGGGATTGTTCTTTCTAAACACTGCCCTGGAGGTAATTGTGTGGTCTTGAGTTATGCGATTGGAGTGATGGCTTTTGATTTGTACTGGATTTGCTAGGATTAGGTTTTGATCCTTGATGGATCGATTTGAGTTTCTGAGTTCGTATTGGTTTTGTTGTGATTTGGTGTTTGTGAGGTGTGTAGGCAGATTTGTGAGATTTTCATCCTTGCCACGAGCTGATTTGTAGAAGTGGTTGAACTTCAATTGGGATGAGATGCTAAGGCCATGAGTGCTTGAAGTATTAGTGTGATTGTGGTTTTGATACTTGTCGTGGGTCAATGGAGAACCACTTAGTTTAGTTAGCTTGAATGGTAAGCCTTGTTTTGTGAATGTTATTGTGTGTCTTGGTTTGGGAGGTATCTTGGATAATTTGATGTTAGTTTAACTTATATCAATAAGGATAAACTATTGTTTTGAATCTAATCTCAGTTTCTTGATGGAGATTTAATTTAGAGTTGGATGGTATCTTGGAATTATTGAACAGAGCCCTTGTTGGATGGAATTAGAGGTTGGTTGAGTCATTAGTTGAACTACGGATTAGGTTAAATTTGAGATTAAACCTAATAGCCTAAACTTGATCGATTCGGGTCTTGAAAACCTAACTGGAATCTAAACTGGATAATTTGGGGTTCAGAAACCTAACCTGAATTTAATCTTGGTAGATTGGAGTAATTAAGGACTAATCATTTAATTAAGCTTAATTAAATGAAATGGGATAACTAGGACGATCCTAATAATCGAGATAACTCGTTTAGCTATAATTTATATATATTATTGTAGCTAAACATTATGCCTTTGATACAGGGCTTGGATTGAGTTATCGTTGCTGGTATTTGGACGAGAGGTTCTTTCTGATACGAGCATCTTACGATTGAGGCGGGTACCCTTTGACTTATCTTTTAGATATTGTCATATTGCTATGCATTGTCTGTTATAGATAACAGTAAGTTTATACGCTATCCTGAGTTATTATGCGTTCTGGACACTTGTTAGTTATCCCTGAATTTTTATGTCCGTTCTGGATAATTGTTAGTTATCCCTGAGTTATTATTCATGTCCTGGATACTTGTTAGCTATCCCTGAGTTATTATTCATGTTCTGGATACTTATTAGTTATCCCTGAGTTATCATTCATGACCTGGATACTTGTTAGCTATCCCTGAGTTATTATTCATGTTCTGGATACTTGTCTATTATCCCTGAGTTATTATACCTGTCCTGGATACTTGTTAGTTATCCTTGAGTTATCATGTCTGTTCTGGATACTTATTAGTATCCCTGAGTTATTATACCTTTCCTGGATACTTGTTAGTTATCCCTGAGTTATCATGTCTGTTCTGGATACTGGTTATTTATCCCTGTTTATTATGCCTGTCCTGGATACCTGTGGTTTAACCCTGAGTTATTATGCTGTTAGTTCCCTACGGTATCAGGTAGTGTCATATCTATATGTATGCTTAGAGATCGTGATGTATCTCCTGCCTTTGACCTTGAGGGATCTGTAGTTTCGGCCAGTATACCTTGTAGGTTAACTGTATTTCCCGTTATAGGATTTCAGACTGAGACCTAGTATTTTGAGGACTTGGGAGGGAGGTATGTGTATCTATCATACACCATCCTTGCATTGTTACATGCCGGCGATCAGCGACTCCCTTGTGGTTGAGCCTAATCGTTTTCCGGCACATGATACGCACACACGGCCACTCATGGGTTAGTGGATACCGTAGCGTGTGTGCATTTGCTCTGTATTGCTCCGCTCCACCGCTCATGGGTAGTGGTTTTGGAGCGTGGTAGCAAGCAGGGATCCCTTCTCTTCCCATAGACCAGAGAAGATGAGAGAGATATCTCCCCCATATATATATGGGGCGGAGTGTTCACTCCACCAGCATCCTGTCCACTCGGTCACTCAGGAGCAGTGATAGCAGGGTGCGTACAGTGTCACCGCTCTACCCACTCGGCCGACACAGTATCGCCTGTCTCGGTGACTTGACTGGTGTTAGGGGGTGACCATGACATTGCATCATATGCATACGATGCATTGTGCACTTGATTGTGTTTGCTGCATTTATTTGCTGCACTTGATTGACATGCATATACTGGATACCTGTATACCTTGGTTTATATGTTATACTTGTTCCATAGGGATTTATTTCACCCTCTGCAGGGATAGATGGATTCTGGTATGTATCTTTAATCAGTATGTTCAGTATACCCTTTCTTCCTATTGTTCATAGGAGGTTGTATCAGCGTAGGCTTCTATTGCTATTATAACATACTATGCATATCTACTGGGTATTCGCTGAGTTTATGGACTCACACCGTTGCCATATGTTTTTATTTCAGGTTGAGATACTTGGAGTCGCCAGAAGAGCCCAGCAGCCAGTCCCTACCCATCGCGTCGACATATTTTTGCCTTGTACTTGTAGTACACTTGTTTTATATTTCTGTTAGTGATTTGTATATGTCGTATGAGTGTCATGTGCCCTAAGGGGTTTTTGCATTGGTTGTTTCGTCGTAAGTCGGACCGGTCCGCAGTCAGGTATGTTTTACTTAGTTGTCTGGTGTTTTTATGTTGTGTTTGTCTTTATTTTGAGGCCTGAGGCCAAATTATTAACTGCGTGTGTGTTTGGATATTATATGTATGTGTAAATTGTCCGCCGGACAGGGGAGGTGCTGTCCGATTTTCTATTGGACCAGCGGCTCCTGGGTCTCGGGGCGTGACACAATATTTTACTTGACTTGGTTTATCTTCCAGTCTAACACCATCCTGGGAAGCCTTGTTAACTACAAGGACATTTCCTAAGTGTCCTGGAAATTCTCCAACCCAAGTAAATATTATTTCAAAAATAATTTCATAGGTCACACAAATTCTGACAAATAGAATAATAGTATTTTGAAAGACTTAGATTTTTTGCAAGATTTTGAAGATATGAAAACATGTTATAATTCTTTTAATTTAACCTCCCCCTAAACTTGACTCAGTCCTGGGAAGCTTGTTGACCACAAGTACTCTTCCTCTGAGTCTTAAGGTTTGATTCAGATTAAAAAGAAATATTTAACAAAAAATAAATAATTATCAAAAAAAACTTTTCTGAAATTCTTCTTTTGACTCAGACTCCCCTTAAATTTGATACATCTTAGGAGTCCTTAAAGATCATGAAGTGGACCTTTCCTCTGTGTCTTTAGGGTTTATCAAGGTCAAAGAAACAGGTAAATTTTTGAACATATAATTTTTTACAACATAAACCCTTTTTGAAAACACAAGTAATAATGATTTAAAGTACAGTTTTCAAAAATCATTTTAAAAGACAGTGGTTTTTCAAGGACAATTTTTGAAAAAGAATAAACCACTCCCCCTATACCCAACATCGTTTGACTCTATCTAAGTGTCTTAAGGAACTTTAGTGTTATCCTAAGAGGCTTGTGTCTAATTGTGTGAGTCAAACCATTTTCAAAAGAATATCATTTTTGAAAGCATATACTATATTGGCAATCAAACAGGCATGAAATCCATATAAACATTGTTATGTTGAAGCACTATTTTGAAAATATTTTTAGAAAAATATTCTAGCAATTTTGAAAGACAATTTTGAAACATGCTTATCAATTCATTAGTCCTTAACATCTCACCCATTTTAGATGTATCAATACAGCAAACATGGTTGCCTTATAGATGTATTGTGAGATGCTTGAATCATTTTTCTTAATTTATTATTAACTCTAAGATTTAATTGAAGCTTGTGTTAGATTTGAATTTGACAAGAAGTAACTTGAATTTGAATTTGAATTTGATACATGTCGTGTGAACCCGCGAATATGTCAACCCACTTTGACATATTTAATGTTATTAATTTTAATTGTTATAGTTTGGGTAAAATTTTAGTTTAGTTCGAGTTTAAGTTATTTAAGATTTAGTTGGATTTAAGTTAATTAAGAATTAATTGAAGTTTAAATTAATTAAAGTTGAATTTAATTTAATTTAATTTGAATTTGATTTGATTTGAATTTAATTTAATTTAATTTTAATTTAATTAAGATTTAATTTGAATATAATTTGAATTTAATTTAGATTTAATTTGAATTTAATTTAGATTTAATTTGAATTTAATTTAATTTGAATTTAATTTAGTTTGAATTTAATTTAATTTGAATTTAATTTAATTTGAATTTAATCTAGATTTAATTTGAATTTAATTTAGATTTAATTTGAATTTAATTTAGATTTAATTTAATTTGAATTTAATTTAGTTTGAATTTAATTTAGTTTGAATTTAATTTAATTTGAATTTAATTTAATTTGAATCTAATTTAATTATTTGAATTAATTGAATTATTTGAATTAATTTAATTATTTGAACTAATTGAATTATTTGAATTAATTTGTTTTATTAATAATTAATTTAATTATTTGAATTAATTGAATTATTTGAATTAATTTAATTATTTGAATTAATTGAATTATTTGAATTAATTTTATTTATTAATAATTGTGGATTTAAGTTCATCATTTTCATTATTTCAAAAATTTCTGCTTCATTTTTATCTATCTTTTCAAATTTTTCTAATAATTCAGATTTATTTGAACCTTTATAATTTTTATTAATTATGGCATTGATCTTAGATAGTTTCATATCCTCCTTATCCTCAAAATTATATCTTTTAGTGTCCTCAAAATAGGAGGAGTAATTTGGGCCACTAATTAATGTTTTATAATAATCTTCAAGATTATCTATAATTAAGTTATTATTTAGGAGAATTTTATCTTCAATATTATTTTCAGAATGATCCTCAACAATAATTTCAGAATTATCTCCAGAATTATCTTCACTAACTTCAGACTTATCTTTAGAATTATCCTTAAGGTTTTCAAATTTGAATTCGAAATTATCCTTAGGATTTTCGAATTTAAATTCCGAATTATCCTTAAGATTTTCGAATTTGAATTCAAATTTATCCTTAGGTTTAATTTTATCTAAATTAAAATTATTAGAATTAAGTTTATGAGAATTAAAATTATCAGAATTAATTTTATCAGAATTAAAATTATCAGAATTAATTTTATCAGAATTAAAATTATCAGAATTAATTTTATCAGTATTAAAATTATCAGAATTAATTTTATCAATATTAAAATTATCAGAATTAATTTTATCAGCATTAAAATTATCAGAATTAATTTTATCAGAATTAAAATTATCAGAATTAATTTTAGAAATTACTGAATTGATATTCTGAATTAAACAATTATTTTATGATATTTTAGTCATATCTACATTTTCTAATTTGTCAAGCAAAATATTAATTTTACTATGAAGTAAATCTAATTTATCAGAAAAATTAACTGAATTATCTAAATACAGTGCAGGAATTTGTAAAATTTTTGGAACATAACCTTGGCCGGACACTTGTTCTTATTGTGTCCGTATTTTTCGCACTTGAAGCATTGTACATGACTTTTGTCCCTCCGGCTTCCTGGCGCTAGTGCCTCCTTTGCCACCGGTGATGAAGATCGAATCTTACGAGTATGGCACTGATTTTTATAGTGCCCTCTCTCCCTGCATGTAAAACACATAATATGAAATTTAAAAACAGACATTTAAATAAAATATACCTGATTCACCCCTGAGCTCCCCCTCAACTCCTGGCGTCGTAGCTCCGTCGGCGGTTAGTCCGGTGAAGAACGGCTCGGCTCTGATACCAATTGTAGGACCGGTGTCGTCGATAGAGGGGGGGGTGAATATCGATCGTTGAAATCTTTCGTTAAACTTTGTAAATCTTTCGAGAGTTCTAAAATTAAAGTTAGTAGCACAGTCGAAAATAAAATAGAAAGCAGGACAGAGACACAGCGGGATTTATTTACTTGGTTCCCAACCCCCCAGGGTCAGTACGTCCAAGGCCTATGTACTCGGCGTGAGTCCACTATTGGTCTCCTTTCCGGAATTTCCGGAGGCGGAGAAAACCCGTCTTACAGTGTACAATTACAAGCACAAGTATAGAAAATTAAGTACGGAAATAATAAATGCAAACCGAACAAAAACAAAGTTGAAGCTCGGCCGATCTGGACCTCCGAAGTGCCGCGCACTTCCTCCTGGAGCCTCCCGGTCGTAGAGCCTCGTCTTTAGCGCGTTGTTGTTGGTCAGAGTGATCAGAATGGCACTTGGCAGTTGTTGTTGAAGTAGAGGGGTTGAAGCCCCTTATATAGGCCTCCTGGGGGCACCCTGGACGCTGGGGGCGCCCCGATAAACCCGGTCAAACTTTATCCCTGCGTTGACCTCGCCGCAACTGATAAAACCTTTGACCAGGGCGTCCCGGACCTCCCGGGCGCCCTCATGAGGGCTTATCTGTGTTTCGGGCTCGAAACTGCAAATACAGCTTTGAACCAGGGCGCCCCGGACTTTCCGGGCGCCCCGCTTGACACCTATTCTGCTTACCAAACAAGACTGCCATTTTCTTGCTTTATCTTGGGCGCCCCCAACACTGCGAGCGCCCTGCTTCAGGGCCTCCAGCAGGTTGCTTTGTCTTTCAATCTTGGTACCTGCAAGATACACAAATACAAAGCACATATACATATAATATTAGCCTTAAGGACTTGGTTCGGACTTTGGATCTCCACGAAACCCTAGGTCGAACCGGCGCAAGTTCCTACCCCCGAGAACGCGCCTTTCACATACTCTTTTCAAAAGCCGGTTGCCACCCAGTCCTTCGGGTGGACTTTTGCTTAGCCTCCGATTACTCCGGATCTCGAGACGCCCAAACCCTGACCCGTCTCTACTCCTATCCTTAGTCATCGCTCAGCTAAGTTGCTCAGTCCCTTGGACCAAGACTTCATTACCTAGCAGTCCTTCGCCAGGTGCCTAGCAGTCCTTCGCCAGGTCTTCATTTCCTAGCAGTCCTTCGCCAGGTGCCTGGCAGTCCTTCGCCAGGTCTTCATTCCCTAGCAGTCCTTCGCCAGGTGCCTAGCAGTCCTTCGCCAGGTCTTCATTCCCTAGCAGTCCTTCGCCAGGTGCCTAGCAGCCTTCGCTAGGTCTTCAATGCTAGCAGCCCTTCTCTAGGTGCCTAGCAGCCCTTTGCTAGGTCTTAGAGTTTCGATACCTAGCAGCCCTTCGCTAGGTCCTAGCAACCCTTCGTTAGGTCTTAGAGTTTTGATACCTAGCAGTCCTTCGCTAGGTGCCTAGTAGCCCTTCGCTAGGTCTTAGAGTTTCGATACCTAGCAGCCCTTCGCTAGGTGCCTAGCAGCCCTTCGCTAGGTCTTAGAGTTTCGATACCTAGCAGCCCTTCGCTAGATGCCTAGGTTAACTAGGACTTTTCTTTAACTTAGGTTACTTCTCCTTTGCTCTCCTTTGTCTGTTCAATGTATCACTGACTTAAGTGTATTGTCAAACATTAAAACACTTAAAGGAGAACATCATTGATGCAACTTGCACCAACAGATGCTCCTACTCCACGGCTGCCCGTAAGGTGGGCGATCCCTAATCTGTCTGTGGATGATTCCCCGGAGCACCTCCGGCTAGATCTCGTAGCTCCTTGTGGGTGGAGAAACCTCTCCACAACCTCTGGACACTATCTGAGCAATATAGGCTACTAACCCACTCTATCGAAGTAGGTTTCACCAAGGAAAAGGAGCCTTAAACGAGCTCCCTTAAATAGAGCTCGAGGCTGAATATGACTGTTACCAGTCGACTGCCCCAGGTGCAGTCGACTGCCCCAAGTGCAGTCGACTGCCCCAGGGGTAGTCGACTGACCTTTCCTGAATTCGAATTCTCACACTGACCTTTCGAGTTCTGGCCATATCAGTCGACTGCCCCTGGGGCATTCGACTGGTCCTTTCCTAAGCCTAGGGTTACCCTTCCCGAGTACATTTCTCTCCGCACTCGAACCCTCCTGGCTTAGTTCCCGAGTACAAACACTCACACTCGGACCCTCACGACCTGGTTGACTCTTCAATCAGCAGTCTCGATCTGTTGCCTTCATGCCCTCTTCGTCTTCGGCTCCCGTCCCGACCCCTGGTAGATAATGGCGCAGAACTGGAGGACTCAAAACGCTGCCTCCAAACTATCTCCCCCTGCTTGCACTCGATCCCTGCCAAGGACAACTGGCGTGTGCCATTTTGATCATAGTCCTTGGATAAGTGACGTACCTGACCACTAGTTGTCCGTATACCCCTAGACTCAAAGAACTCGGTCAGGACATGGTAGAAGGGCATGTAGATCTTCCCATTCACACTCTAGGAAAAGTGAACAATAGATGTAAAAACATGCAGAGTGATGTCGATGTCTAACCTCCTCTCTAAGGCGTACATCATTACCAAGTGCGGCAGTCGAATCCTAGCCCGTCCCTTGGTAACAATGGGTAATATGCACTCTACGATAATTTTATACAAGACATTGCTAAATGGACTCATGATCTTAGCGTCAAAAGTACGCCTTGTAATACACCTATGTCTTGCAAAATAATGCATGTGAATTTGATCGATAGTGACATTAGGGAAAGTAAAGGGCTCAACAACTTTTCAGAAATACGTGAATGCATGGTTGGACACCCTACACTCCAAAAATGCACCTAAAACTGTGGGTGAGAAGGGGATGGTGACTCCTGCCACCATAGACTCACAGAGTTCATTATCGGGATTGATGCATGTGAGATTTGTATAGAACTCTTTACACATGTCTAGATGGACGTCATGTTGACAGTACACCAACCGCTCTATCCCAAAATAAGTAATCATTTCCGTAATTTGAGGGATGTTCTCTCGAAAATATGACCTATTAAGGTATCTACAGTTCATCAATACAAACTCATTATCGGCGAACCTCCTCCGGCACTCCTCGAATTGGAATCGAGGCGCATCCTGGTCTACTTAACCTTGTTGCGACAACCCGGCACCTCTTGACCTTTTATGTGCAACCCTAACATGTGACATATCAATGCATGTACCCACACCATCCCATAACAAGAGAAAACAAGGGGAAACAAGCAACATAGGCCAAATTAGTTTCAAATCATGACTTAAATGGGAAAAATCAAACTATACAAAGTATTACCGTTTTCCCAATCGCTTCATGATGAGACTTGATGAAGATCAACTTGAAAGGAGAAGTTTTACTAACCCTAGATTCGGATCTAGGGTGGGAGGAGCCTAGAGAAGTGGGTTTTAAGGCTTGGGAGGGCCTTAGAATGCAAGGAGGAGGTCGGGGAAGAAGAAATATCGCAGGGGGTGGCACACAAAACCCTAGGTTTTGCCACCCCCGCGTGGCTCTTTCTTATTTAAAACCACGCTTACCAGTCGACTGCGAAACCGACTAGAAAGATCAGTCGACTGCCCCAAGGGCAGTCGACTGGAAATTTTGAAATCCTATTTTCCGATTTATACTGGACCAGTCGACAGGTACTAAACCAGTCGACTGGTACTGAACCAGTCGACTGGTACTCTGATTTCATGTTCCCAGCCCTAATTTCAGAAATGCATAACTAATTCCACAAATCTCTAAAAATTTTGAAATTTTGTGGAGAGATTTGTGGAACCTATGTCTACTTGGGAAAAATACGTTTTCAAATAAATCTACTCCAGATCCTGAGATTGGCATGAAATTCAACACTACCTAAATTGTGTCATTGAAACATATCCAAAAGTTCTAGTTTTGACCTTTCCTTGATCTATCTTCCCATACTTAATCATAATACATTCCTAGCACTGAATTATATAGCATTCACACATTAAACACCAATTTCTACCACATATAATCCCATTCTCACCTTTTTCTCCATAAATCTCCTTTTAGTGTACCAATTTCATAGGATTAAGACTTATCTTAGTCTTCCAACCCTTTGGCACACTCCATAGTCCATCTAATCTCCTAGTAGAAATCCTCCTGAGATCCATTGATCATGGATCCCATTGTGACTCCTAGAGCTCTCCCTTGAGCTCCTAGCCCTAATCACTTCCCTAGATGACTCATTTACAATTGCAAGGCCACACCGGTATTCCTCCGGTGCTTCTTGGCCTTCTACTATAACTCTCTTAACCCTATATACCTTATTATTGGTCAAATCCTCCTTTTTCTTTTGAGATGGCTTTTCCTTACCATTTTTGACCTTCTCTTTATCATAATCATAGGGTATCCTTGAATATGACTTTTTACTATCATTTGACCTTCTAGGGTGATATCCTAGACCCGGCCTATCATTTCTAATGTGTTGATCCTTCGGTATCACACTTAATCCCTTGGATCCTCTAATGAGTCTATCTAGGTTCTTTTCTAATTTATTAAGTTTTGCTCTTAAAACTTGATTTTCCTTCTCTAAATTCCTAACCTTAGTATTACTATGTCCATTTTGATCATTCCTAGATCTACCCATTTTTCTAGGCATGTGTCTCCTTTTTTTAGGGTTAATGCCTTGGTCCTTAGGTCTAAAAGTCCTATGTTTATCGTGAAACATGGAATCATTAGCATTTTGGCACGCAAAGTTATTTTTATTATTATCATGATACTTGAAACCAAAATTATGCCTAGGTAAGCAATCATGATTATTTCTAGCATTCATAAAACCATTTGAAGCATAAGTAAAGTTAGAGATTACCTCCTTTACCCTTGTAGCTCCCCCTTGACGTGAGCCTCTCTTTTTTTGCTTTTTCCCATATTCTTAAATGCTCCATTTTCTTGAGCTCTCCTTTTCTTGGACATTAGGTGTGGTAATGCCCTAGCTCCCCACATGTGTAGCACCTAATGTGCTTCTTTTCTTTCTTTTCCCTACAACCCACATTAGATTTTAAATGAATGGACTTAGGTTTAGGGTTTGCCTCCTTTTATCCTTGTGGACACTTACCCTTGTAGTGCCCCTTCTTGTTGCGTCCAAAGCATATGATGTGCTCTTTTGATTTGGCTTTGGTGGAGGTAGGAGCTTCTTCTTGCTCCGGTATTGAAGTAGGTCTCTCCTCCCCCTCAATCCTTGAAGTTGATACCACTTCTTCTTCTCTTGATGATCTTTCACTTGGTCAAGTTGTCAACTCTTTTTCTTCTTGATCATCTTAGACCATTGAGCTTATTTCTTTGGACTCTTCCACTATTTGAGCTTGAGTAGAGTTCTCATTGTTGGGACCGGATGCATGCTGACGCGGACACGTATTGTAATTGTTACATAATTACATGCAGCGGAAACAAAAGCATGAATAATTTCCTAAATTATTCTAACACATATCCTAAGCATGCAATGTGTTCACATAATCGTAATATAAAATTTTTGCAGAAAATGAAATTACTCTACGAATTACCTTGCGTAACTTGGAAGAAGGGACGAGATCCAACCGTTAGCGTCCCTTGAAAGCTCTGCCTCTATTCGTATCCACGCCGAGTATCGTCGGGATGACTTCGCTAAGCCACGAGTTTCATGTTCACGAGAACTACTAGATTCTCCGTGAACACGACGAAAACCGAGAGAGTAATCAAATCGAAAGACTCACCACCAAGGTTGGCCGAAGAGGAAGATCGTCGCAAGAAAGAACTTCGTCGCCTTGATGCTTCTCCTTGTGCTCACGGCAAGAAGAAAGAAGGAAGGCCTATGGCCGGCCAAGAGAGAGGGAGAGAAGAAGAGGAGAGAGCCCAAGCAATTCTTGGATGGATCATCTTCCATGGCACCCCTTGGGTCCTTTATATAGGGAGAGGTTTCTTAATTCCCAAGCAAACCTCTCCTTGATTATGGAATAATTTCTCAATCAATCTATAATCAAAGCTTTCATGATCAAGCTTCTTCTTCTTGATTATGGAATAATTTCTCAATCAATCCATAATCAAAGCTCTCTTTCTTTTGCCATGATTATATAAAATTTATAAAACAAACCAACCATTGGTTCATTATATAAAAATTTATAAAACAAACCAACCATTGGTTCATTATATAAATTTTATTAAACAAACCAACTCATGGTTAATTATATAAAAATTTATATAAAATTTATATAACCTTTTATAAAATAAACCAACCTTTGGTCTATTTTATAAAACAAACCAAAATAGTCTTATCCTCTTATAGTGGTGGCCGGCCATGACAAGAAGAGAGGAGGCCCTCTTCCTTGGATCAGACTGGTATCTGCATGTGACGCTCAGAGCATATGATACATCGGGCCTAGTACATAACATAGCATACATGATAGATTCTATCGCAGATGCATAAGGAATCTTATTCATGCAAATCCTCTCGTCTTCTATGCGCGGACATATAGACTTTGAAAGGTTGATCCCATGCCTGATAGGAAGGTAACCTTTCTTGGATTCCGACATGCTAAACCTTTCTAGCACTCGGTCTATATATGTAGGCTGCGAAAGACCAAGCAACCATTTTGATCTATCTCTATAGATTCTAATCTCACGGATATATGTTTCTTTTCCCAGGTCTTTCATGGAGAAAGTTTTGGACAACCAAATTTTAACTGACTGTAAGACTGATATATCGTTTCCTATAAGTAAAATGTCATCGACATATAACACTAGGAATACGACTGCACTCCCACTAACCTTCTTGTATACACAAGGTTCGTCAGGATTTTGTGAGAAATCAAACTCTTTAATTGTCTCATCAAAACGGATGTTCCAGCTCCTGGATGCTTGCTTTAGTCCATATATGGATCGTCGAAGCTTGCATACTTTGGTTTTATTAACCGATGTGAAACCTTCAGGTTGTATCATATATACATCCTCAAGCAGGTTTCCATTAAGGAAAGCTGTTTTCACATCCATTTGCCATATCTCATAATCATAATGAGCTGCTATGGCCAGGAGCATCCGAATGGATTTGAGCATAGCTACTGGCGAATAGGTTTCATCATAATCAATTCCTTGTTTCTGACGATATCCTTTTGCCACTAATCTAGCCTTAAAGGTAACAACATTACCTTCCATGTCAGTTTTCTTCTTGAAACCCCACTTGCACCCTATGGGCTTAATCCCTTCAGGCGGGTTAACCAAGTCCCATACTTGATTTTCGTACATGGAATCCATTTCTGACTTCATGGCTTCAAGCCATTTATCCCTTTCTGAATTTATCAGAACTTCTTCATAACTGATAGGTTCGTTATCGTTCAATTCACTTATGAGAAATCCATATCTCTCTGGAATATTGTGTATCCTATCAGACCTACGAAGAAGTGGTGTTGTTTTAGGTTCAACTGATAGCTCATCATTATGAGTTATTGGTTGTGGGTCTAGACTAGGTGTCTCTATAATGTCTATTGGAGTTTCTTGAACTTCTTAAAGTTCAATGCTACTCCCACTGTTTTCTTGTAAAAGAAATTCTTTTTCCAGAAATACAGCATGCCTTGAAACAAACACCTTTTGTTCCAAGGGATGATAGAATTGGTAACCCTTCGTTTCCTTAGGGTATCCAATAAATAGACATTTATCAGACTTAGCATCCAATTTGTCTGATACAGTCCGCTTTACATAAGCAGGACAACCCCATATTTTAAGGTGAGTTAAATGAGGTTTCTTAGTATTCCACGTCTCATATGGAGTAGTAGAGACTACCTTAGTCGAGACTCTGTTTAGTAAGTAAACAGTTGTCTTAAGCGAATAGCCCCAAAAGGATTTTGGAAGAGTTGCATGATTCATCATAGATCTAACCATGTCCATCAAGGTTCGGTTACGCCTCTCAGATACACCATTATGTTGTGGTGTATATGGCGGAGTCCATTGAGACAATATCCCATTGTCCCTAAGATAATCTTGAAACTCTTGACTCAAGTATTCACCACCCCGATCGGATCAAACTATCTTAATACTTTTGCCAAGCTGTTTCTCTACTTCACTTCTGAACTCTTTGAATTTCTCAAAAGCTTCAGATTTGTGTTTCATTAAGAACACATACCCGAATCGTGAGTGATCATCGATAATGGTAATGAAGTAGCTATAACCTCCTTGTGCAAGAGTTGACATTGGTCCACATACATAAGTATGTATTAGACCAAGCAATTCTCCCACTGATTTACCTTTTCCGTAAAAGGGTGATTTGGTCATCTTGCATTTTAAGCATGATTCGCCTATATCAAATGAACCGGGTTCAAATGATTCCAGAATTCCACATCGGTGTAATTTGGTCATGCGTTTCTTACTTACATGGCCAAGACGACAATGCTACGTATAGGAGTCTATTTGATTATCTATTCGAGCACGTTTGTTGCTAACTTCGATATTGAAAATGTCACCGGATAAATCTAACATGTAGATACCATTGTATAAAGTTCCAGTCCCATAAAGAACACCATTTAAAGTTATGTAACAGCAATTGTTACTAAAAGTTAAATGATAACCCTTTTCATTCAAGCATGAAATATATACAATGTTCTTTATTAACGAAGGAACAAAATAACAATTATCCAATTCTAAGACAAGTCCAGTAAGGAGCTTTAGCAAATATGTTCCGATGGCAACAGTAGCAATCTTTGCTCCATTTCCAACTCGCAAATTCACTTCTCCCTTGACGAGTCTTCTTCTATTCCTTAGCCCCTGTATGTCATTACATATATGTGAGCTACACCCAGTATCAAGTACCCAGGTGGACGAGGAAATAGAGTGACATTCAATAACGAAGATACCTGAAGAGGATGGGGCATCGAATGCCTTCTTCTTCAAAGACTCAAGATAAACCTTGCATTTTCTTCGCCAGTGACCCTCCTTGCCACAGTGATGGCAAGTGCCTTTTGGTGCCTTTTCAGTCTTTTTTGGCCTTTTTCTTCTTTCCCTTATTCTGTTCTTTGGGCTTCCTCTTAGAGCCTTTCTTTGAGGAACCAACTAACAGTACTGTCTTCTGATCCTGCTTTACAGAAGGCTCTACAGTCTTCAGCAGGTTGAGCAACTCTGGAATGGTAGTCTCCAACTTGTTCATCCGATAGTTCATCACAAATTGTGAGTAACTCTTGGGCAAATAATGCAGAATTAAGTCAACACTTAGTTCGTGATCCATTGCAAATCCGAGTATGCCTAGTCGCTCAATGTACCCCAACATCTTCACAAACTGTGAGACAGAAGTGCCTTCCTGCATCTTAGAGGTGAAGAGGAGTCTGGAGACCTCGTACCTTTCGGATCTCGCCTGCTCGTCAAACAGCTCATGAAGATGGAAGATGATGGTATGAGCATCCATATGCTCATCCTGCTTTTGCAGCTCAGGTACCATAGCGGCCAGCATGATGCAACTCGTAAGTTCAGAATCGGCCACATGTTTCTGATAGGCCACTAACTGGTCTGGAGTTGCATCTTCTGGAGGATGGTTGGGAAGTTGTTCTTCAAGGACATAAGCAAGCTTTTCTGCCTTGAGGACTATCCTCAGGTTTCGAAGCCAGTCCATGAAGTTTGGCCCAGTCAGCTTATTGGTGTCCAAAATAGAACGCAAATTCAGAGAAGACATGATCAAGTGATTATCCTAAAAATACAAATTGAGCTTATGTGAGAAGAATGATAAAGAATGCATCAATATACATTAATTAAATCCTATTTATTTTTCGAATTGAATAACCCTTTTTATCAATTCAGGAGATCATAGGAACATCTCCAAATAGGTTGATATCCAACCATAGATAAGAACAACCATGGCTAGAGTCCATCAAGTTATTCTTAGCTATGAAGGTAGATAATTATACCGATTACATATTATACATATGTAACTATCACATTATGCTATCAACTAATTGAATGTTTGCATAAATCATTAGGTTGTTAACTCATTAACAAGTATGCAACAATATACATAGCACCCAACTGCACCTCTCTTTACATCGACCTTGGCTGTGGCACAACAAATCGATGCTCCAAGCTTAAGGCTGACCCATTAATCAAGAAATAGTTTTAATATGGTTGGAGCTCATTCAACCGTTTAGTCAGGCTTGAATGTGTCCAACAACCAAAACTAAGGATTTACCTCTGACTCCAACTATATTAATCATAAACTAATTCCATAGTTTGAACATGTTGAGGTTCAAGCCGGGCATGGATGTGTCCATCAACCCAAACGAGAAACAAAACTCCGGTTCTAACCATATTAATGGAAGGTGTTGGCCTTAATATTTTGTAAGGGGTTTTGGGTCTCATCCTTTTTCCTTTTAAGCACATTCATGACATATAATTATGTCATGTTCTAACGATTTCCTTAATAAAGTATATATGTGACTTAATTTATCAAGTCTCATTAATTGAATTAGGAACCGGATTTCCTAATTCTAATTTCATACTTTATTCAAGGAATTGTTTTGGGAAATAATTTCCTAAATTGTCATAATCAATTTCAGAAATAATATGTTTAAGACTTTGATTTCTCTAAATCAAATTTATTAAATTAAGATACAGATTCCCTTAATTCAACCACATATTATTTACATGAAAATCTTATTTAAGGAAATAAACTCTATAGGAAACAATTTTCTTAATTAATTTTGGAGACAATAATATGTAAGAGCATCACCTCATAAATCAAATAAGCAAATTATCGTTTGAGAATCACCTCAAAAATTTTTAAGATTTGATCACATATTTTATTTATGGATAATTAATTATAACAAATTATTTACTTTGGGTGGCTCCCCGAGGCACTCCCCAAAGAAAAGAAATTTATTGTAAATCTAATTTGGCCTGCTCCCCAAGGCATAACCAAATTAAACTTGTCAATTAAAGAACTTGTTAATAATATAATTTGGATGGCTCCCCGAGGCCTACCCAAATCAATTTTAACAATTCATATTCAAAATAGGAAATTAAATTATAACAACTAACTTTAATTTGGGTGGCTCCCCGAGGCACTCCCCAAAGTAAAGAATTTTGTTAATAATTTAAAAACTAATTTGAATTTAATTGTCAATTAATGTTTCCATAAAATATCTAGACTTTCATGAAAAGAAAGTACCCAAAATTACGAGCTTTCCATAAATGGAAAGTTTCCAAAATTAAAAGGTTTTCAGAATTATTGTAAGTTTCTGGTACAAAGAAAACTTACGTCTTTCCAAAATTGGAAAATTTCCAAAATTAAGAAATTTCCAAAATTGGAAAGTTTCCAAAAATGGAAAGTTTTCACAATTATCATAAAATTTCAGAAACAGAGATATTTCAAAAGTTTGCCAAATTTCATGAGGATTTCCAAACTTTGAAATTCCTAAATCTAAAATTTACCATAATTGGAAAGTTTCCATAATTGAAAAATTTTCCAAAATTGAGATCATGACAAAGTTTTCCGCAAAACAATTATATGATTATGTCGAACACTAACCGGCTCTGATACCACTGTTGGGACCGGGTGCATGCCGACGCGGACACGTATTGTAATTGTTACATAATTACATGCAGCGGAAACAAAAGCATGAATAATTTCCTAAATTATTCTAACACATATCCTAAGCATGCAATGTGTTCACATAATCGTAATATAAAATTTTTGCAGAAAAGGAAATTACTCTACGAATTACCTTGCGTAACTTGGAAGAAGGGACGAGATCCAACCGTTAGCGTCCCTTGAAGCTCCGCCTCTATTCGTATCCACGCCGAGTATCGTCGGGATGACTTCGCTAAGCCACGAGTTTCGTGTTCACGAGAACTACTAGATTCTCCGTGAACACGACGAAAACCGAGAGAGTAATCAAATCGAAAGACTCACCACCAAGGTTGGCCGAAGAGGAAGATCGTCGCAAGGAAGAACTTCGTCGCCTTGATGCTTCTCCTTGTGCTCACGGCAAGAAGAAAGAAGGAAGGCCTATGGCCGACCAAGAGAGAGGGAGAGAAGAAGAGGAGAGAGCCCAAGCAATTCTTGGATGGATCATCTTCCATGCACCCCTTGGGTCCTTTATATAGGGAGAGGTTTCTTAATTCCCAAGCAAACCTCTCTTTGATTATGGAATAATTTCTCAATCAATCCATAATCAAGGCTCTCATGATCAAGCTTCTTCTTCTTGATTATGGAATAATTTTTCAATCAATCCATAATCAAGGCTCTCTTTCTTTTGGCATGATTATATAAAATTTATAAAACAAACCAACCATTGGTTCATTATATAAAAATTTATAAAACAAACCAACTCATGGTTCATTATATAAAAATTTATATAAAATTTATATAATCTTTTATAAAATAAACCAACCTTTGGTCTATTTTATAAAACAAACCAAAATAGCCTTATCCTCTTATGGTGGTGGTCGACCATGACAAGAAGAGAGGAGGCCCCCTTCCTTGGCCAGCCCATCTAACCCCAATTGGATCAAATCCCTTAATGAATTAAACTTATTTAATTCACCCATTAAGTCTTTAAAAGACTTAGTCATTCTATGCTTCCGATGCGTCTGAAATAAATTCAGTTTTGACTATTGTTTGGACTTACCAAAAATAATCTATCTCGATTGGAGAATCCAATTCTCAACTCGTTTTAAATCCTTCGAATTACTCGTTATGCGTGTGACCAAATAGGCTTTCAATTTATGTTGGCTGTCCATAATTAACTAATTAATTATAGAACGATCATGAGTGGCACCTAGTAGTACGTCATGATCCCCAATTAATTGAAAGATCAACGGTTGACCTCAGAAATGATTCTGAAACCCTTCAGCAGCTATAATGAATCATGCCCCATTCCCTTCACCATCTTATACCCACTTGGTTCAGGACAAGGTCTATGTGTGTCAGTCCCCACTAGGCTGACTACGTCACACCTAGCCCATGTAACGTTTCCTCATCCTATGGATTCTAATTACTCTCATGTATTTAAGAGATTCATATTCTGAACATGTCATTCTCTGGCCAGAGGCTTCGAGTAACAATCCAACGATAGGCCTCGGGTATACATCTCCTCGCAAGGAGTGGTGAATCCTTTGTAGGTTGTTCAAACATCTTCGGGCACTTCGGCTTATACCCAATCATCCTGGGTCCACACCTCCTTGGAGATGCATGCTTAAGATGTCAAAGTATTAGTCTCCATGACCAAGATGACTTGAACACCACAAGTCAAAGGAACATCGCACTTAAGCTGCAGTAAGAACTTCACTGACATATCTATATGTAGACTACCATATGAAGTTTTACAGCCAGTCATTCCAATGAACTAGTTCCCTTAACTTGCATTCATGTTTATCTCCGGACATCTCCATGTCACCAGCCAGTGAGAATTAGCTGATTAGAGAATAACCCATGCTAGTCTCAACAGAATTGATAGTGTCCGTATTTTTCAATTCATCGACTAGGGACAATTTCAATACTTCACAATTGCACATGTAGAGATAATCACTAGTTGTGAATTCATCATAAATTCTCTCATGCTGTGAATTGTATTACAGACATTCAGTAAATGAGCTTAAGATCTTAATCAAATAATCATGTATACTCAAATAGTGAATATTCATTTATTAAAAATAAATGATTACAATCATAAGGCGATTGCCTTAGGACACTTCTCTC